>JAATLQ010031220.1:104708-115286 GCA_013421005.1 Heliconius erato x Heliconius himera | reverse complement strand
AGACTGACTGGCTAGCTCGGTGAATTTGGGTCCCAAAATGTTATTAAAAAATCCCCCTGACTACCAGGTAAAAAAAAACCCGCCGTATCAAAACCGCTGTTTCCTAGTGACCCCGATCGCTCTTCCATCCCTTTGTTAGGCTCCTTTTATTTATAATAGTACATTTTTTTCACACACACCACCCCTAATAACGTGTGAGCAAAAATATGCGTAATCGTCCACGGCACCCTGGCGAAGAGGCCTCGGCGAAAGTTCCATATAGAAAAAACACAACTGTCCCCATTTGAATAGCAAAAAGTGCATGTCATTGCGAAAATGATATTAGTGAATGAATATGATTTCGGATCTAAATGGATGGCTGACTTATAATTGTGTCGCGTTAGATTTAGCATGAATTATTGGTTCGACGTGGTTTTTATGCATAGCTTGGCTGACCTAGCTTTGCTTTTATTATACTAAGGAGTAGGTTGGATACTCCTTTACAATATACATATACATTAGATGTACGTATATAGGCTTATAAAATATTTTATACTTTACTATTAATTTCTTTAGTATCATGCTGAAATATAAAATGAAATATATTTTTATATTGATGTCGGGTTGTCCAATTATCATATGGCATCATTGGGTTCGACAGTCTCGAATATATCATCTCTAAATAAGCTTAAAGTAAAGAATATAGTGTTGTAACACTAAATTTTTTCCTCTGAAAAAGATGCGTTATATTACAAGAACTATTTAACTCATGCAATCATATATGATTTATTATTCGCTAGATTTCTCGAGATTGCCTCTCTGCTTATAATGAAATTATGATAACCGAATAGGCCAGAACGTGATCGAAATGACCCCTGGGTAGCGAAATGAGCGTAATGTTTGCTATTTCTAGGTAAACAAACAAGGAAGATTGACGTTGAGTGTACATCTGGTAAGCTCAAATACAGGGGATGTGATAAACAATAGAATAATTCGATTTTCCTACGGCCGCCTGACAAATTGCGTGTGATGCTAGGTTACGCAACGTCAGAATAATTTTGTACGCAAATAGAGTATTAGCCCGAAATAAGTTGCTATTGGAATCATATAAAAATAATTCTTATTGAATTATTTTTTTATTGCCCTAAAAAATAGAACACAGAATCTGTGGCCTCCTCTATTTAAAAAAAAATTATAATAACAAAACGTCAAAAATTTCACCATTATTAATCCGTAGCACAGGCGATTATCGAAACATCTCGTGACCGAACTATAACAGGAAGAACAAAAAAGGATACTGTTACCGTTTGTCCGAGATTCGTACCTGGTCGTGTGAAAACAGAACAGGTGGTTGCGGTATCTTCCGTTTGGTAATTATAGAAACGTACAATAATGTGATGCGCGAGTGGACATTTCGCGGTTTTTCGAATGATTTTCTACACTATATTTTCTAGGTATCTAAATCGTAAATCGTATTTTTGTAATGTTTTGTTTTACGTTTTTAGAATAGTCGTTAAATGTGACATTGAGATTTCAAAGAAATATATAATTGCATTTGATAGTTAAAATTTTATCCATTTGTTGATAACTTTGAAAATAATAAATAAATTAAATTTAAAAATAATACTGGTTTTAAAATGATAAACAACAACATTTTAAACCTAATAACAAGATAATTCCTATAGCAAAAGCAACCGTGCGTTATTTAATAAAAAAAACTCAAATAAACTCTGGTCAAGCCACCTTTTGTGGATTCTTTTCATCATCTAATGTGAGTACACAGGAACACTTTCTAAGTTATCAATTTATTGTGTATTCATGGATTTGAAAGGGTTGGGTGTTATCTAGCAAAAAATTGAGACAGCGTGAGAGAAAACAGAAAAGACACTTGGCGAATATTTTTTTTTTAATTCTTACTATCTGATGACCTGTATCAAAATTATTATTAAATTTTCGTGTTTTATATATATGTAGGCTATTGCTTAGTGTGGATAGTATAGATATTTAGATATCTTAAAACGTGTATTTTAAAAATAAAAATTATAAGGATTTTTTGTTATTCTTTATAAGAGATAGAAAAATTTTTTTTTAATAGGCAATGTGAAATTTCACATTGACTTTTTAAAAAGTCTTACAATGTTAATATTGTGTGATTAGAATTATTTCCTAGCTCTCGTTGTAAGGACACAATAACGTAGTTACTTACCTTGCACAGAGTTAAGAAAAATTAGATATGACTAATAGTAGTACATAATTATTAATAAATAATTTAATATAGATTTTAGTACATTTAAATGTTCGTAAATTGTAATGTTGACTTATTATTAAAATAGATGTAAGATGTAAAATAAAAAAAAAAACAAAATAGAAAATAATAATTTCATAGTTTCTATAGTTTTACGGTCTAACGTTTTCTGTACATCTTGCATTAGCAACATGGAACTAACCGTGCACAATGGGAAATCTATTCCTAATCCAAGTCTAATCGTTACTCACTGACGTTTGAACTGTAGTAGACAATGGGCTGCTCGCGGGTCACTCAGCGGTTATCTGCCGATCGGAAGAAAACCGATCTTTGTGGCTACCATCAAATTTATTGCACTCTACTTTGTTAGTATGTTCATTCTCATAAACTATGAAAATGTATATAAAGATAACTGACTATAAGAGATGTGGATGATTACAGCGTGTATAGTGAGATAATATTATTGTTTGTTTTTGCTTGTACTCAGTATAAAAATATATATTCAGTAAAATTCATCAATTACATACGTCACCGTATATAAAATATTTGGAAACTACTTATAAATAAGAAATTCTTTCTATTGTAAAGCCTATTATTTTGTAGTCTTGTCAGTACAATTCTGCTATGAAAAATAAGCATAATAAACAAAACATTTAATGTCTAAGTTCAAATGTTAATACAAATCCAAACAAACAAGCGATACACAATGCTTAGAAGCGGTATGGAGGAACTAATTAATCACCGCGCTTTCTACGCTCTTACATTTATGGTGGATTGCAAAAAAAGCACGCTTTGTTTACTGTAAGCGTACACTATTCACATGACCTCAATTAAGCAGTCATCATTCAGACAGAGTATAAGTGCATAATCTCGAGTCAGGTCATCGCGTTAACAAGGCGAACGGTCACGAACTGCCCGGTATGGGAAAGCTCCCAGCGTTGTATTCAGATACGACGTTATAAACATCAAACGCTCGTCCGGATGTGCGATCGCACTGCGGTGACACTTAGTCTGCGTTGGCGGGTCTATACGATTGTGCACTCTATGTTGTTTACAAACTTCCTTAATCTTGTATAGTATAGATGTTATATAGAATTCTCGTAATTATATCGCTGTGTTTTATTGAGAATTACTTGTTATGTTTGATTAATGACGGTGTTGTCATAATATTATAATATTTTTATGATAGTAAAACTGTGAATAATTTTCTATCAGTATAAAATATGATAGCTGTATTTATAAATATATCCAATCTTATTATATCGTGATAAGCATGAATTGAATGAAAATGATGTTAAAGTTATTGAATAGTATTAAACATTGTATTTAGCGGAAAGGGCAAGCTATTATAAATCTAGCAAGACGCCTACATCACAGACACAATGCAATAATATAAATCATAAGCGAACATCGCTATCTCTCACTCCTTTGACTATTTTATGATTTTTAACACCCACTTAATCCCTTTAAGAAACAATAAGGTGTGTGTGATAACTTCTTGCATTGGGCATAATCAAAACTTATAAAATAAATATTCCAATTTTTCTTTAGATTTATATTATTTATATGTTTTGATCAGATCAAGGGAGCCTAGTGAAAGATAACTACTTTTTGAATTTCCAAAACCCAATGTAACATTTTTTTAATCAGGCAATAATTATTCTAGACAATATATGTTTTTTACATAGTACTTAGAAATTTGTAGAATCGAAGCCGATACGTAAAATTAGCACATATTTAATTAACAAAAAATTTTGTTTACAAATATTAAACACTCATGAAATATTTAAAACCTTAATTTAGTTTTGACCCTAGTAAAAAACAGGACCAAATATTAGCAAAAAGACGTTTAACTGGTTGTAATTCAATACAATACAACCACACTATTAAAAGGCCTGTCCGTCCTGACATGTAGGCATCTAAGAAAAAAAAAAGAAAAAAAAGTAAATCAAAGTTTAGCCGAATCAAAGGAAAGTTGGACAATGGTCATGAGACTGGTCGGAATATAGAATGGCATAACATCAGGTAGAATTTGATACACTACAATCTTCATGTCAATCAAACTGCGAGCTCTTACAATAATATCCAAGAATGGATAAATATTTTAGAACTATAAATATATAACTATATGCAATAATAAAATTAAAATATACATATATCTATAATTATGATAAGCTATCAAAAATATAATATTTTAATAAAAGAAAAAAAAATGATGTAAAGAAATATAAACTGACAATAATAGAAAGTGACACTCCTAAACCCTTTTCTATAAGAATCGATGAAAGAAATTCTCATAATGACGCACAATAGTTATTTTGCCTAACGCTATGGATTCCAACCCTGTTGAGTATTGTTGGGAAGGATATTCGTCTATGTGGGTGCGAAGTCGACCTATTTTGAAAAAATCTCTTTGACCAATTGTTTGTCAAAAGCAAGATTGATTTTTTGTTGAGGTGTTTATCGTTGACCATGGGAAAATATGGGATCTTCAGGTGCCTCTATCGAATTTGAAACCATTGTTAACCTGTTGTATCGAACTTTAACAAAATTTAATATGTTATTTGTGATTTTTTTTACTATATATTGTGTGTATTAATTTTTTTTCTATTCTGAGATGTAAATGTTATCATAAGGATCTGATAAGGATATATTTATAGATTTCAAAATACCTGAACCTTTATAAGCCGAAAATCCAAGTCCTACCAAAGTTTAAATCGCTGGCGTTGAACTGGCGACACTAACAAATTGGTATCAAAGCCTGACAAAGATGGACTCTTGAGAAACTGTCCACCCACTCACCGTCTATTGATCGTGGCTTACAATAAATTAATTCTTGTTATGAACATTTTTTATACCATTGTGTTTAGTAGTGTATTTATTTTACTAGCCGTAATAGTGCCTAATGGGCGGCCATTGGTCAAAGGAAATTTGGTTCACAATAAAGACTGAATTGAATTCACTTATGAATAGAATCTCCGTGAGATCCGTTGTTTTATTTGTCTTACCAATAAATCCTTTCAACATATTATTATATACCGCCTAAAATGTTAAATCTTTATAATTCAAAATTGTATTAACTTACATTTGAAATGTTGAACTTTATATTGTTATAGCACAAAAGGAAAGTTCTAAGTACTCAACGATTTAATCCTTTTATGAGTAACAAAAATGTATAATAGTATATAATACAGATAACTGGTACTCGATAAGTGTATTTCTAAACATAATTATCACTGGTTCATCTTTCTTTCAAAGATTATGTTTACTTCAACACCTTAAACAAAAAAACTGTGTTTGGCTACTGTTTCCATTGTTTGTAATACGACTTGTATTGTTGGAAAAAATAATCCTTTTGTCCAACCTTTTCTCCCAGAAAGGATTGTTTGCCGTGCATCTTCAAAAAGAAAGCTTGATGTCGTCCACGATACATTTGTATGCGTACTAATTTTAAAGCAGTACCGGTCGCTTTAATACCTCCGACGTAGACCCACTTAATAGGAACGGACTAATAAATCCAATTTAAATATCGCCTGGACCTCCGCTGAAATAACATATGTAAATCCAAACTTCTTTATCTTGGGAATCGCAAAAACGTCGATCGATACGGACATATAAAAAGGTAAAAAAAACAAGGCGGTCCAGTTGCAAATTCAGAACGGGTGGCCGCCGTCCGCAATATTCTAAATACTAAATTAACTTTATTCCCATAATTTAAATACCAACTTGTACTCATCTGAATAAATTATCCGATGCAACCTGAAATATTTTCTCTATTTTTATCCTCTAATGGACGAATGATGTCAATTGCTGAATTTATACGTTCGTTTGACGAATTCAATTTATTGGAATGGCTCTCGGCTTGCATTTGTTGAGACTTTTTCTTTCTCACGATTGGTATAAGGATAATTATTTTTCTGGGCGTGCCACTAAATAAGATGTAAATAATTATTTTTGTTACTTTGTAATTGGCGACGATCATGTCAGTTTTGCCAACGCCCAGAGATAATTGGTTTTGATTGCAAAATAAGGCAATACAAGGTTGGTCAAATCCCTTTGTTTTACTAATTGCATGCAATCTTGGTTAGTGTTAAGTACTTTTTTTTCTTTTCTATATATATTTGTTATATAATCGTCGAGTGATCACGTAATAGAATACACATTCCCTTGAATAGTAAATTTTAAAAGAAATTTCAATCTTTTAATGTATGTATTTCCAATATGAAATTGGATCTGAACATCAAAACCAATGCTGCGGTTGTAACTCCTGGACAAGGATCAAGATGGAGTGTTCCGCTTGCAAATGCGAAGCTTCAATATTCGCTTAATGAAGACATATTGAATCGCTAAGCGGCTAAAGACAAGATATAGACAATGTTTTAAATTGACATGCGGCCCTTTTATTTAGCAACCGTTCATTTCGGCTATAAACATAAAAAACTAAGGATTTTTTTTTTACTTTGTTAAGCTAACGGCTACTGCCCCTCTGCTTAAATTACATGGTGGTCAGAAACCTTCTATACATATATTTGTAATTAAATGAATACTATTGTTTCCATTGGACCCTAATTATAAATAAATATGAAATCGTCAATGATAGATATTAATCGTCAATCAAAACAACTCAAAAATTATTCTTGGAATAATCAAACTCACGATTTCTGATTAAAAATACTTAACTACTATACCAACGGCTCGTCGTAAAAAACTACATTTAGAAAAAAAATGTCTTTATGATTTACGAAAAGTACTCCTAAATACAATCTGATAAAAATAGTATCAATTAAGAAATTGTCAAGGGACAAACCCGTGTCAATTAGTTGTATAACATTCGAAAGCAAAAACAAATTGTCGCGAGTTAATATTTTATTTAGGGTTCAGAGTGGAACCGTAGCAAAGTTAACTTGGATTTTTAAAACTCCCAAAGTTTGCCCGATGTTTTCCTCTGGCCGTCTAGTCTCGCACCTGATAAAGTAATTTGACGAATTCCCACTTTTGAAGAGGGTTTAAAAACCAAAAAGGTTCTACATTTGGACAGTTTCGCTTCCTTAATTGAAATGGAATAAAAAGTTTAAGGTGACCTGCATTTTTAATGTGCGGGACTGCTTAATTAGTAATAAAAATACTAACTTTGGTGAAATATTGGAGCGCAACAAACATTTTTACAAAGGGGGGCTGCCATTGTAGCGTACAACAAAAACTAAGTACCTCAGACCTCTTACGTTCAAAATAAGAACAAACGTGTCATCGACGAAATGACGCGTGTCGACCAATCGGGCGCGAAGGCCGCAGACGTCGATGACGTCACGCCACAGCCGACCAATAGGATCGGTCTGTCGCCTCCGGTCAACTTGCACTAATTGCTCATGTGTGCGATAACACTAGGCTTCAGAAGAATCAGTGCGCTTAAGTGCGCACACGCATGCGTTAAACGATTACATACTCTATAATGTTAACTGGATGTAGAGCTTTTGTCTTAAATTTACGTATTCATTTAACATAATTAATTTACTAAATGTTATAATTTTATAAAATTTATTTTAACATATTAATAGGGGTCTTTGAGACGACGACAAACAACTGTTATTTTAATGTAAAAAATATAATATTCTCACAGACTCTAGAAACAATTACAGATATGTCGTGTGGCTATTCTTTGAAACTAAAGTAAAGCATGAGAAATTTTCGGACTTGCATTTGAATAAAATACGTAATTAAATTAAAGTAGCACTTGGGCAGTGGGAACGTTAACAACAATAACGAGTGATGCGATTTCATTAATGTTATTATTTCTTATATCATGTCCTACATCTGTGTATAAAATCGCATATTTCTACCGTTTCTAAAAAGTTAATTTATTTAAAATCTTTTAGTTTGTATATCTTAATACCTAAACTAATTGAATATCTTAATGCCTTTTATATGTTTTTATATAAACTAATAATTATACATTTAGTAATCTTTTATTTAGAAAAAAGTATTTTTTACTTGTTTTTCTTTAATTATAAATACAATTTCTATAAGTAAAACAAATCAAATCATAAACTTATCATAACAGAAAATGCATTAAAAGATACAATATTTTATAATTTAACAAAACTTTTTAAATAGTTATCATTTATTTAGCTCTACATTTTCTGGGTTCCTCTAATAAAAATGTATGAGGTGTATATTAGAAAAAATATATAATAAAATGTGATATTAGAAAACTCTTATATGTCAAACTATATAGATATTTGTATGATTATTTAATATTTTTATTCTCTATTTTAATAGTTATACGAACGCATAACTTACAAAAGTTCAGAAATATTTTTTAAAGTTATTGACTACATATTTAAAGAATAGAATTTTTCAAATTTAATTAATTAAAAATTAATCTTGAATATAAAACCTTTAAGCAAAAAATATCCCTTACCAAATATAGATGTTTTATGTATAACAATTGTATATCGATATTTTTTTTAGACTATAAATATTTTTAATTCTCTTTCCCTTATAAGTTTTATTATTTTTTTATACGATTAACGATATGATTTATCAAAATAACGATGTAGAGTAATAAAAAATACTTAAACTAAATGTTTATGGCAATAAGACGCTACAATAATAATTATTTTTATTTATGCCTTGTATTGTGTAGCAGCACAAGCAGAGGGAACTTAGTGTTGGAGCACTCCGGTTCCCATTTTGTGCCTAGTTTTTGAAGACAGTATTTGTAGAGCGGTGGAACTTAAAGCCGTACCGTAATAACTGGTAATGAAATACAATAATTGGGAAAATATACATACATTTAAATCTTTAATAATTTCTACTCTGTGATCATTAAAATAATATTTAAACCGACTCTACCACTTACATTCATTAATAAAATTCAGTTATCTCAAACTAGACTCTATTTTTTCTAATAATAAAATGATTCGTTAAAAATAAAAAATAAAGCCATAACCCATTTTTAAAATGTCTTTATAAATTTATACATACGGGCTCCCATTTTAATTTTGGTATTTTAAGAAAAAACTGAATTTCTTAAAAAAACTAAATTTTATTCAAATGTTACATTTTCTTTTCATTTCTATACATTTATTATTACATAAAAGGTCTTTCTTCTGTCGGACGTTGGATGACCAAGCGTACAAATATTGACACTCGCCGGGGCTATTAAGTAGCTCTGAATAGCGTCTCCGTCACTGTGGGTACGCTATAGCTAAACGTACAATCTCTTGTTTATGCTTACATTTTAAGGATATTTCTTAAAATTTTATATTATTTTGCGTGGATTCGTACTATTCTTATTGATTTATTTGTTTAATTTGATAGCTCTATTATAAAGAAATTGCTATAGACATAGGTAAAAAAATAATGTGACAGATGTTTAATTATTTTTTACTCTACCTATAATATGTTCTTATATTAACAGCAATACAATAAACTACGTGTAATGTAACTTGTGCTTAATTTTGCAATTTTTTTAATTATTAAGAAAATGACTATAATTTACCTTGCGCGATGCGTACAGCTGGCATCTTGATTCTCATCTTGATTTGGTCACCTATTTTTAGATCTTCAACAACTTCTTTTATCCTCGGAAATCTTTATCTTAATATATCGCTATCAGTATGTTAGCGCACTTCACATGTGCCGCCGTCGGTCCAGCGACTTATCGTCCTATTCTTAAAATGGTCTCGATAAGAGAGGTCGAGATGTCATACAATAATCCTGAAAAGTCCGTCGGCATTCACAAAACATGATAATTTTAGTCATCTTCGTAATTTCTTCATCATGACAAAATTAAATCGTAAACATTTGTGATCTTACTTTTTTCGTTTCATAGTGCAAGAATTAGTTCACAGTTTCCAATGCTTACTTGCCAAATCCGATCGCCTAAGGTGTTATCAACACTTGAATGAACGTCTCTGTCCTATCTAATCTATCCACAGCGAGTGTTATTATTCAGGAAAATATTCATACGTTAACACTTTACAATAAATTAAAAATTACTTATTCACTTGTCCGTAATTTTTCACCACTGTCTCTACAAATATCAAAACTCGCAGCGAGTCCAAATTCAGATTAAAACAAAATTTTCCAGTAAGAAACAAGAGAATAGTTTTGGGTAACATAGAGTGTATGTTGTTTATCGTCGCGATGTAGTATGTCGCGTGCGGAGCGGTGCGAGGCAGGTGCGGCCGGCCGCCCGCTCTCGCCCGATGTCCGAGACCGTCTGTCCTGTGTCCCTTCGCGCGAGGGCTCCGCGGCCTCGTGTCGGCGTGTCCAACTCGCGCCGTCTCTCTCGGCCGGCCGACGGCGCGTGCGAGTCCGTACAAGTGGCCAGGGGTTACTCGCGGTCGCGG
>JAATLQ010031220.1:0-98888 GCA_013421005.1 Heliconius erato x Heliconius himera | reverse complement strand
AAATGTTAATTACTTCTACGAAGCCAAAGCTACTTGTTTGTTTTTTTAAAGTCTATTAATAATATTAAAGTTATTTAACATTAGTACTAGTACAATCGCAATATTAAACTAGGTATATTATTTTTTTCAGTTAACATGGTACTGATATTTGATCTCCATCGTTTCGAATGTTAAGTTTATTGATAAAATTACTTAAAAGCTTTTTAATTTCATTGAATTCGATGATTGTTCAAAACTGCCCCATATATGTTCAAAGCTACCCCGCAAGGGGGGCAGCTTTGAACATTTGACTACTGCTACTAAAGTTGATATTGCACCTTTACCTTATATATTTTTCTACATACGATGCTACGATTGTGTGGCACAATAGTTGGTCTAAGCATTGTGAAATAGTAAAGAAGTTAAAAACTGTAGAATTTTTAGATATGACACAAAGTTTAAAAATCGTTCGAATGTGCCCCCCTCTCCCCTATATACTTAGTCCAAACACTGTCGTGTCGTAAATAAAAACAATGGCACATACATAATATTTGCATAATATGATTTTTTTTTATTTTTAGCTTCACGTTGTATTTCGCAAATTGCATAGCAGCCAGAGGGAATCTGGGAACTTAATGTTAAGACACTACGTTCCTATTAAGACACTTCCGTAGAATTAGAATTTTTAATTAGTACTTCCGTAGAATTCGGCGGACACTGTGGAGTGTCCGCCGAATTCTAAAGACATTAGCTTCCGCGCCTTGCTTCATTACTAAATGTAAATTAACATATTATCTATTAAATATTGCGGTGAAAGTGGAGGAAGTGAAAATATTAAATATTTTATTTCCTCGAGTAAGAATCGAACCCGCAACCGGTCACGTTTACAGTCGCACGCTTGTGCCCCTGTACCACGATTGGCATAATATGATCTTAGGCCCCAATCTAAACGTATCACAATGGATGCTCCTCGCCTACGACTTGTCTAATCACAGAGAAATACATCTTAAAATATAAAGGGCTGGGCACAATTTTGTATAAATTTATGTAATTTTTTATTCAGTTTTGTTGAAAACTTTATGAAGTATTATAACTTACTAAATGTGATATAAAAACCATTTTTTTTATGAGCTTTTGAAGATTTGGAAATACTATAGATTTTTTTCTTGTGGCTTAATAATAAAATTTGTTAATATACTAATTGATCTACGCTATTCAATAGAAACGTAGAAATTTGTTATTATATATTATTTAATATATTATTTAGGATTTTTGTGCTCCTCGTCTTCGCTTGCACTATGTTTAAATTATTTTTGAATCATTTTATTGAATCAGTTAAGTAGTTATGCCCTATACTACGCAGACAAAAATTAACCTAAGTAACCTCTTTTTACTGAAGTTGGTTAAAAAAATGAATACTTATTAGTGAAGTGACTTATAATTTTTTTAAGTTTCACGAGGGAACCCAGTTTTAAGACTCTCGTTCCCCACTACCTATAATTTTATTTTCCTATAATTTTACTCTGTAAATAGAAGATACATCATATAATATATTAATTACAAGTAAAATAAATCATTTAAAGTATGAAATATATAAATATATTAGTAAAGTTTACGATTCGCATTGATTCATGTTTCAAAGCTTTGTGACACAGTAGCTAATGCGTAACCACCAACGTATGTGATAAATTACAAAATTTTGTTCTAATATACCTTACCATATTATTCTAAAGGACTACTAAAAGCCTATAAGAATTTCTAACATTATTATTTTTTTCAATATTATATGAAATGAAAATAACAAAAAAATATAAAAACTAAAATTTAAATGAAAAATTGACAAGGGTTGTAGTTTTTGTTAAAACGGTGTTTCAATTTAGCTCTTGTTATTTAAAATTGACTTGTCTTTATTGTTTTAAATTTAAACAAATATTTTTTTCTCTCAATTTAAATAAAAGAAGATTTTTGTGATGTTATAAGATGATAAAAAGAGAACACAATAAATCAAAAGGATTATGTTATATATGCGAATATAATATTAGCCATACATCCCTACAATATGACATATTGATCTATGACATTAACAAGCAATTTGAGGCCAGTCGTGACGCAGGGGCACAAAGTGTGACTGTTAAACCGACTGGTTATGGGTTCGATTCCCACTTGAGGAGATGAAATATTTACTTAAATTATTCCCATTTCTTCGCTCTAATGTCGAGGCAAAGCGCGGCGTCGAGTTCTGCCACTCAACATGCAATGCCTCCAGAATTCGGCAGAAAGTGGGGAACGAAGTGTCTTAATACTAGGTTCCTTCTGCCTACCCTGCTATGTGCGGGATACAGCGTGAAGCTGATTTATTTATTTATTTTTTTATTTACATTAACAAACATACACAAAAAAAGCAAAAACAAACACAATATAGTTAATTGCACACACAAAAATTATAAACATCTATTTAAAATCAATCAATCAAACTGACCTGCATCGATCCATGGCATATAAAGGGCAAATTAGCATATTAAATCATTTCGCAAAATCTCGCAATGCATCCGTTTACTCCCACATAGGTATACTCTATTCTCAGGCTGACTCATCATTGCAAAATATAATATAATATTCCATCAAGCCTATAAATTTGTCTGTCTGGATATACATTGTTATCTTATAATTGTTTATTGTGTTTATGTTTTTAAGTAATGAGCCTGAGTTATGGTTCACTGATTCTATAGTCGCCTTATTTGGACTAAAAACTGTATAGCACGACTATAATACAATACAGTGGCGTGTTTAGTTATAATTTAATTAAATATAAAAATAACATTGTTTTTAAGAAAATGTGTGATATTATTTTTCATTAACATTTGTACAATATCGCTGCCACTCAACAGACAGTGCTTCGAAAATTCAGTGGTAAGTGGGAAACAGAGAGTATTAACACTATTATTATATTACATACAGGGTGAAGCGAAAGTGAAAAAAAAATAGAATATATAATAGTAAAAAATATGTGTTAAAAAAATGCACTATCGTTTTTTTTTGTCCTTAAACAATGTTTTTAATGTATTGTTTTTATCTACAACATTATGATATAACTTATCCATTTAATCTTTCAATCAATAAGTGCATGTAGTAGCTACCCTTACTGGCGCGTGGTACGCGTAGGCACTGGCTATTGACCGGCCAATATGCCATAGCCCAGTTCGTTTATGAATATCATTTTTTGTTTTATTTTTAGTTTCGTTTTTTTTAGTTTAAGTACCAGGGTAGGCGGAGGGAACCTTATGCTATGACCCTCCATTCTCATTAAGCAACACTTCCGTTCCCCACTTTTTATTTCTTCAAGTGGGAATTGAACCCATAAACTGTTGCGTTTACAGTCGCACTATTGTGCTTCTGTGCACCATGGCTCTAAATAATACGAAACAAAATATTAATAGATATTTCAAAATATAAGCAAAAATTATTTTAAAATATATTCATATTAGATAGACTTTTAACATAATTCTTTGAGTAGATTTTGGACGAAACCCAATTAGAAATAGAGAGTATTTTAACTAATATTGTTAAGAAACTTAACACAACCATTGCTATAGAAACAAATACTTAATATAAATTGTTTTTATAAAAATAGCGAGATATGGCACGACGCCGGTACCGCCTGGCACCATCTATTGACCGCATCGCACTGGTTCAAGTCCATTCAGGTGAGGTCAGCAATTACCATGGCGAAGAATACATCAACATAAATAAATTATGTGTTATTATTATCTCTTAGTAGACTCAGTAGTTACATGTATCTATTAATAATACCTAGATTCGAATCTGCTTTCTCTATGCTGATATAACATAGCGAAAGAATTTGCTTGTTTGTTTAAACGCTAAGATCTCTAGAACTACAAGTCGGATTTACTTTTCGTTTATTTTTCATGAAAACTATATTCTTCAGGAGTGCTATAGACAGTAATAAAAGAACAATAATTAGAATAAATGTTATGAAAATAAGCTTTGGACTTTATGTCATGTAAATTAGATATATACTTTTTGAGTAAATGTAAAATTAAAATAATTCAAAGCTGTGTTTACAGCAGCATAGGCTCGAATCAAGCGAGGGTCGCTGTTGCCGCCGATTTCCATCCTCTCAAGCAGCCACGTAGTGCTTGCATTTTCTCACAATTATAAAAACTGATTCAATGTATAAATTATACAATTAATCTTATGGCAAATGCAGCATAATAATATTATTAAAGGTGATATGCGGGCGAAGCCGCAAATGGGCCGCTAGTATTTTGTAAGTTAAATGGATATAGAAAACTTAAGTTACAATAAGCTTCATACTATAACCCGCAAAAGGCAGGGTAGGCAGAAGGACCCTAATGTTAAAACACTCCATTCTTCATTTCAATTTTCTTTTTTAACTCACAAAGTAGAATATCTATGATAGGTAATATCTATTGATCTAAAAAGAACAAAATCTTTTATTATTAAGCTATACAACAACAACATATCAACACAAACAATACACTAACCAACCAAGTTAACGAAAACAATACTTAACTTCATTTTGGAATACAAAAAAAAACCACAAAACAGCAAAAAATGCTGTATCTCTAAAAAAGAACAAAACAAAGCACAGTCGTCATCATGTCACTCACAACCTCACCTCCTGACCCTGGCCCGTGGTCAAGTTCGATACTTAATCCATTCCTGATGACTCCAGCCAAGGTAAAGCCTAGCATTTACATACAAACATGAATAATGACCAACCATTCAAAGGTTCATTTTTTGTCACTTTGTTGTTAAGTAAATAGTATTTAGCGTTTTCAAACGAAATATGTTTGTTATGCTATAATTGTGTTTAACTAGACAAATCGTCTTTTTTTACATTAGTTATCTTTAAGATTACATTTTTTTTAATGTCAGGCTGCACATAGAATAGGTAGATGGAACCTGGGAACTTTGTGTTAAGGTAAAGACACTCTGTTTCCAATCTGTTCCCTACTTTCCGCATATTCTAAAATATTAAGATGAAACATTTAGTTTTCTCGAGTTGGAATGGAATCTACTACCAGTCACACACGTGTGCTGCTGCGCCACGACTGGCCTCTTTGAAAACATATTTATAATTAATTTGATATTTTTTAACAGATTTTGAAATCCCAATCATAGAGTTGATAAGATCTGATTCTGACTATGCCACGTCGGCTTCAATTGAAAAACAATAATTTTGAATAGGTAACTACCTACCAGACTACTATTTTACTAGCACCTTTAGAAAAATTGCCGAATACGAACACTTGAGAATAAGCAATTCGATACATAGATGTTATCTCAAGATATACGCCAATCATCCTATCGCGAATATCTTATGTCAAAGCATCAATGTCTCCATAGAAATCATTATAATGACAATTACACAGTTCACAATTCTCAATGAAGTGAATAGTATTATTAGTTTAAAGTCCCTTTGTGTGATTGTCGAAGCTAAGTAAATATTTTGACAAAAATCCAAAAAAAAAGTCCAGAAAAAAATCCAAGTATTGAGTTACGTAAGGCACAATGGGATGAATGGAGACGGTAATAGCTACTGAAAAAGTGACGTTGAGAGATCTTATGTTAGACAATTGGTTTCAGTTTTGTTACGTTCCATGTCTAGACTGTAGGCCGAAGCCTTTTGACCCTGCTCGGGATACGACAGTGTCGACTAAATTAGCTTTTTCTACATATAAAATGTTTTTTTTTTTACAATGTGTTACATTTTAGTATTTTTTTTGTTCTATTATGACTATATTTTAAACATTTTTAAAATGTTAATTATTTAGAAAACGTATAAAAATTTTAACGTAGCGGGACTCGAACCCTATGCTAACAACATAAATAAACTGTAACAAGCGTATAAAAATGTCGATGTAGTATGGCTTAGTAGTCAGAGCACCTAGTCGGTTTCCAGTAGGCGCGGGTTCGAGTCCCACTATGTTCAATTTTTTATACGTTTTCTAAATAAGTACTATTATGACTATTTTTGTTTTCTCTATATATCATATCACTCTTCAGTTTCTATCAGCCTTAGCGATATTGCGTGGCCCTTGGCAAAATAATAAGTATAATGTATTGAACTAAACCGGAAGTTGCGGGCACACTATACGTAAATTCAGATGGATAAAAATAACTGAGGCCAGTCGTGGCGCAGGAGCACAAGTGTTTGAGTGTAAGCGCGACTAATTGTGGGTCGATCTCCATTTGGGAAAATTATGTTTTAATTTAAATTTATTTTTTTATTTCTTCGCCCGCGCTTCTAAAGCGCCGCGTTGAGTTCCGACACTCAACACACAACACAACAATAACAAAAATCGGATCGGGGTGTCTTAACACTAGGTTCCGTTTGTTCTACCCTGCTGTGTCCGGGATACAGCGTGAAGCTGATAAAAATAAAGATAGATAAATAAATCGATTTTTAGAAATTTCTTTTATAATTGTGATAGTGATAGTGACCTCTTATTCAAATGCTCAGAACAATGAAAGTGTCGACATAAATTTTGCCTCACAAAATATTTTTGATCATATGCCAGATCCTTGTTACCACATTGAGGAAAATATGCAAAAAAAGTTGACCAAAAGTGACAGTAGTCTGAGTGTTTACAAAAGTTTCGCTTAGTAATTGTTTTGTGTAAAGTAATATTTATATTACAAAATATTCTTAAACTTAGATTGAGGCCAGTCCTGGCGCGAGGGCACTCGTTTGTGACTGTAAACGCGACTGGTTGTGGGTTCAATCCCAGGAAATAAAATATTTAAGTTAATAGTTTCATTTCTTCGCTCTGGTGTCGAGACAAAGCACGGCCATGCAACACGCAATGCTTCTAGAATTCTACTATCTTGTTGTGTGCAGGTTATGACGTAAAACAGATTTTTTATAAATTATATTTTTTATGATAAAAAAATAAGGCAAACAAATTATTGAAACAGAAATAAAAAATACATAAACTTACAAAGATAATATGAAAAAAAAACTATATATTATTGTCACCTGCATGGATCAGCAAAACGCAATATTAATATAATAAAAACAGCATTATGGTAAAAAACTAAATCATAATATCCATAATAGTAATATGGGTTCAAATTTAGATTGAAAAAAAAACATTTACATACCATATCTATATATATAAAAGGACTTGTGCTGACTGACTGAGGTAAGACGCACGCAGAGCCGTAACCGCTGATGGTAGAAACGTGAAATTTGGGCAGATGTTTATTTTCATATTCTGGACATCCACTAAGAAGGGAATTTGAAAAATTTTAACCCTAAAGGGATGAAATAGAGGTTGAAAGTTTGTATGGAAAAAAAAAATAATCTGTACCGATTTGTATAAAATTTGAAATTCAGACTTTTAAAAATATTTCATTGAACACGTGTTTCATGGTTTTTAAGAATTCACCCCCTAAAGGTTCAAATAAGGGGTTGAAAGTTTATATGGAAAAAAAATTAAATTGCCACCGATTTTTATAAAAATGTAAATTCAGACTGTTAAAAATATTTTATTGAACATGTGTTTGGGGTTTTTTTAGAATTCACTCCTAATAAGCGGGCGAAGCCGCGCGCGCCCTCTAGTACAATATAGAAAGCTTATTAATAAGAAAAAAAAACAAAAAAAAAACCTAGTTACTATCTATTTCCAAAACCAAAAAAAAAAACAAATTTTGCTACGTAAGTATGACCCTTTAAGCTGTCGAAACATCGGTGGTTCGAATGGTAATAAAACTAACACAATGTACGCGGCCCGAATCCACAACGACGTGTGGGCCGCCATGTGGGCTGGAGGTCAACGCGTCAAAGGTAAACGTCGATTTTTCGAATAAATACAGTCAGGAGGTAACTAATTGCAATTATATCCTTAATACTAAATGATTATCAAGTCATGATCATCATGCTGTATTCCATATATTGCAGGCAGAGAAATTCTAGTGTCCAAACACTACCATCTCCACTTTTCATTTGAAGTGATAACGTTACGCATTGAGTGACGGAACTAAATGCCGCATTTTTAAAACTCTATAGTCAACTTACTACTATAGTCTCTATAGACTATACTAGACTATACAACTCTATAGTCACTTAATTCAATTTAAATATCTAAATAAAATATTATTTTATTATATATGTCCATTTCCGAATTCAGCAGAAAGTGGGAAACGGAGTGTCTTAACGCCAGGTTCCCTCTGCCTACTCTGCAGTGTGCGGGATATAGCGTGAAGCTGATTCATTTATTTTTTTATTTTTTATTTATGTTCATTTCAAAGAAAGTGTTTTAAAATAAAATAAAATAAAAAAAATAAAATACTATGATTGGCTCATTTTAAAAAGTTATTGTATTGAAATGTAATAACTGGGTAGTGTACGCAACAAAAAATATCGAAAATAAATTCATCCAATAATGACAATGTTTTGTGTCAAACAATGCCAACGGTCCCACTTTCGCGGTTCTGCCAAATGTTGTCTTATTTAGGAGTGGAATAAAGAAATGAGTGGAGTCTGTCAATTTTATAAATCACTAGGTGTCTACAACTTTGTTAACGTGGAATTTAAGACTTAAAATGGATCTCTTTTCCCCTTCATTTGTAATTTAATTTTTTTTATTTTTTTTTTATGAGAAGCAGAGGGAACCTAGTGTTAAGACTTGTGTCTTCATTTCCGTTGAAGACACTTCTGTTTTCCAATTTCTACTTGCGGAACTCAACGTTGCAATATATTTAAATGCGTTATATAAAGACATGATTATCTTGTAACGTCACAATATACTTTAGGGGCCGTTCAAGTATTACGTAATACTCAATAATTGCAAAAAAATCGCTTACGTAATACTTGAACGGCCCCTTATGAATAAAATTTAAAAATACAATTTTTATTGTACGCAGCAACTCTACCACATATCTTTTTCTGGCATAACACATAATTTCTTGGACAGTAGATGTATTGTGTTTTACATTGCCAATAGAGTTATTACCACAATAATCTTGACGGGAACCTAAATTAGGTCACTACCTGGCAGAATATTACCGTAATAATATATAATCAGAAGTGATGGTGAAATGACATATTCTTTAAAAAACTTCTTATTTTTATATTTATTTAGATACTTTGTTTTTTGCGAAAACTTTATGTTAAAGGAAGCTAAAATATGACGTTATTGCGTTGAAATAATGAGTTTTATTCACAATCGAATTGATTTTATTACAGAAATGTCGCTCCTTATCGGTCTTCAATGAAAGTAAAGTATACGAATTTATAAGGTATAGGTATAAATGAATATAAAAAAACACGTCTATTATCTAACATATTATATGTAAATTATCTATGGACTTTTTGTGTACTTATTCAATAACTTAAACAATAAAAAGAGCTATACAAATTTATTGTGATAACAACTCAAGGCCAAGATTGGCCGTCTTGCCGTAGGGGCACAAGGATTTGACTGTGATCCTCACTCGGGAGAATCAATTATTTAAAAAAAACAGCTTCACGCTATATCCCGCATAGAACAGGACGCCATTTCTTCGCTCTGGCACCAAGACAAAAGTCTGCCGTTGAGTTCCACTACTCACCACGCAATTCCTCGGCGAAAAATGAGCAACAGAGTGTCTTAGCACTAAGTTCCCTCCGCCTATACCATGCTATATGCGATATACAGCGTGAAGCTGATAAAAGAAACTCAATATATCAGCTTCACGCTATATCCCGCACACAGCAGGGTAGGCAGAGGGAACCTAGTGTTAAAAAACTCCGTTCCCCACATTTCTGCCGAATGTTGAAGGCATTGCGTGTTGAGTGGCAGAATTCAACACCGCGCTTAACCTCCACACCAGAGCGAAGAAATGGAAATATAAATTTAAGTTAATATTTCATCTCCTCGAGTGGGGATCGAACCCACAGTCAGTTTTACAGTCACACTTCGTGCCGCTGCGCCACGACTGGTCTTAAAAAAAACTCAAGGTAACGCAATTTCGGCAACCTATGAACTGTACTAGTAATTTCACTAAGTAATTGAATCCCACACGGAGTGGGCTCTCTGCCCACTATTATCTCATCACCCATCATTAATTACAACTTATTATATGTAGAAACCAATTACATCTTTCACAATAGTGTTACGCCGGTGATTTATTTCTCCTTTTTGTTTTCTCTAATCGTTTAGTTAATTGTGTAATATTAAATTACTAGTGTTTTCTCATATTCGCGTTATATAAAGTTATTATTATATTGCAGTCACGTAGTTCTCAAACTTTAAACAGTATAATATCGTAACAGCATGCTTATTGTGGAAGAAGAAGCATTGTATATTGAGTGGCGGAACACAACGCCGCGATGATTTAATGTCAGAATTTTTATATATTTACATATTTTCTATAATTTCTGTAATATTCCTATTACTTAGTAGAGTAAGCAGACAAAAGACTGTGTTAATATACTGTTCTTTTCTTTTTGACCAAATTCATGTCAATGTATTTCAAGCGACCAGATCCATTTTTACATACTTAGTAGGGGCCAGTATCCAGGGCTACCGTAGCCTATGCAGGCCCCAAAAAGCATATTTAACAATTCAACCTGAAATATTTACAATAAAGTTAAACTGTTACGTATTACTAGCTTTCAAACATTATTAAAAAATAATGAAAAAAAAAACATTCGAATTTACTCAAATATCTCTAAAAGGTATCCCATTTCCAAATACACAAAATTTATTTGCATATACATATATCATTCAAAAGCAAAATAAAAACATAAATAACATGTTTAAAATTCAAAACCGACATGTTTATTATGGTAATTTCTAAGACCCAATGTTCGCCAACTGTCGCCAATAGCAATAGCAGGTGGAAGCCAAATGACCAACACATCACTGTACACATGCCAACCGCAATGCTTACGAATTATATCCAAGTCTTAACGCTTGACCACAAACGCAAATGTTGGTCTTTGAGACCTCCAAATAGAGAGGTCCTCAAAATACTTATAATTGAGACATTAAAGTAAATATATGGTGCTGTCCGTTGGTTTTATTTACAGCTTTTTTAGCTTTGCCATGTGTCCCGTATATAGCAGGGTATATAGCAGGTTAGGGAACTTGGGAACCTGGTGCTAAGACACTCCGTTCTCGTTAAGATACTTCCGTTTCGCTATGCATAGTTGTAGGATAAAATTTCCTAAGAGCTTTATATGGGACATATCTACTATACTTATGTCCGTCAGTGTAAATCAAGGAACATCACCAGTAAGCTCAAACTCCATACTGGAGGTGAAACTGCAAGGATACAAGATATAAACATAAATTAAAATTAAATTAGCTTCACTCTGTATCCCACACACAGCAGGGTAGACAGAGGGAACCTAGTGTTAAGATACTCAATGGAGTATCTTAACACTAGGTTCCCTCTGTCTATGTCGGTGGGGAATGCCCCACCTTCTGCCGAATTTTGGAGGCATTGCGTGTTGAGTGGCAGAACTCAACGTCTTGCTTTGCTTCGACAACAGAGTGAAGAAATGGAAATATAAATTTAAGTAAATATTTCATCTCCTCGAGTGGGGATCGAACCCACAACCAGTCGGTTTTACAGTCACACCCTGTGCCACTGCGCCACGACTGGCCTCATATAAACATATTAATATATATTTGAACAACATTAGTAAAATGATTCTTTTTGAATATGTAAAAATAAATTATATATTTTTATGTAGTTATAGAATAATTTTACATATATTTAAGACTATTCTAGACTTGCTCCAAGTTCTCATCTAAAGAGAATCTATACCATATTACAATCTGATCTATAATAATCTAGTGTTTAGTCACTCTGATAATCATGGACAATCATGATATCGTCTAATAAAATTTATTATAGCTTACTTGCAACCCTCACACAAAAAAATTACAGATTAAATTAAATTATAAATATTATAATAAATAATAATTATTATGGTAATTATAATATTAATATACAAAAGATTATCACATTGTCTGTCTTATAAAACGACACAATGAGGCTCCAAGCTTTATAATAATAAAAGAAGTAAATATGAATGAATTTATTATGAATGATGACCCATTGAATGTTTTGACGCCGTCACATAAGGGTGTGGTAACAGAAATGTACAGTCATCAACATAACAAGCAGTTTGACATTTCCTATTACGATTAGCATATTGGCCAGCGGCGTCGGCCACGATTTACATTTTAAAAACGCTTTCACAATTTTTTTTTTAGTTTCACAGCGTATCCCGCAGACAGCTAGGTGGGCAGAGGGTAGTGTTAAGATACTCTGTGCTCCATTTTCCACCGATTGCTGGAGGCATTGCGTGAGCACTATAGTTAAAAAAATTATATATTTAATATTTCATTTCCTCGAATAGGAATCGAACCTACAAACTGTCGCGTTCACACTCACACGTGCATTGTGCTTCTGCGTCGCGACTAGCTTCTGGCATAAACAATTTATTCAGAAAATTAATTCTATAGTTATAAATTTAGTTGTTCACACGTAAAGTTTAAACTAAGGATCACTATCTAATATTTTATGAACAATTGAACCATAAAATTAGGATACTAATAATATAACTTTTTATCATAGCATTTATTAAAGTGATCTTCAAACGATATTCTTAATGTTCCTATTAAGACTGATGCTAATTAAAAAAAAAGACTCGCACATTTTTTTATGTATAATAACAAAAAGATCCACACAAATCTCAACTACTTCCCTACAGATCTGTCATATCAAATGGATAAAAATTACACAAACTTTCTGAAATATTTTATAAATACCCTAAAAACAATACTATTTAAACACTTAATACTTATACAAAGCCAGTAATCAATTAAATTTCGGGGTCAATCAGAGAACTAAATGGCCATATAATTTGTTTTCAACATGCCATCAGTAAAGAACATTGTAACAATAAATCCATCACGCTGACCGACGATAAAGCGATTACGTATCAAATCTGAAACAATAAAGCAAAACCGTCTACCCACTCGAGTGTTTAAACTATAATGAAAAATCGTCCAAATATGTATGAATGGACGAAAGGCTTGAAACATGAGGAAAGATGTGATTACGATTTATAGAAATCGGTTTACGAGACTATATTTACTTATATTTCGTTATACATCGCTTGCTATGTATTGTTATTGTGAGTCAATTCGGTAATATTTTAGGCGATGTATTGCTACATTAGTACTGTTTAATTGATTTCATTGCCTTTCTTGTATCTGGAGTACGGAGGATCTGTAGAATGAGTATGGGCGTGGGCAGGCGGCTTGTCATCGCAAGGGTCATTGTGTACGCTATGAAGACTATAATATTTCTTAGAGAAGATTTTTTATGTTTTGTTTTCTTAAATAATGTTATATTTACTATTTAAAATTAACGCGGAGGTGATAAAATTTGAACATTTGTATAATCGACTATAAACTTCCAACCCCCTGAAATATGATAGCGGGACTAAGAGATACACGACCCCAGGAGGACCCCGGGTACCAGCACCTCCGATGCTGAAGCATCTGGGATCTACCGTAGAATTCTGGAGAGGGCACAGTACCACGCTATGGACAAGGCAAAAGACGTACGCTTCACAGCAACTTTGAACCCCACCTGTGGCTGTTTCCAGATCAATATAACTTGGGTAACTTTAAAAAAGAGTGTCTATCTTCACCTCATATGCCCGCAACGCACTAGTAGCTACTCTGTCGTGACGGTGATCACTTACCATTATGTGACTAGTTCATTTATTTGCTTTGACTTTTCCATAAAAAATAACTAAATGAACCAGGAATTGAAACTGCGTTTCTTAAATTGTTATCTAAAAAAAAAAACTTTTATAAAAATGAGATTAACTACAGGTTCTACATGTACTTTTGATGTTAGTACCTGTGTAATCCTACTCAGATCAATTTTTTTAATTTCAATATAGATGTTTCTAATCCGTGTGAGAATTATACCTTATATATAATAAAATTTATGAAATATAGTAGAATTTTTTGGAGTTACCGTTTAAATTTTAATTTGTTTTTTATAATAATGTATAGCATCTTTTAATTGCAATTAAAATTATATAACAGAATTATTCTAAGAAACAAAACTATCCTATAGAAATACCTATCCTTAATTATTTTGTCATATTAACATATATAATATTGTTTCAGTTTTACTCTGTATTCCGCACACAGCAGACTAGGCAAAGGCAACCTAACGTTAAGATACTCCGCTCCCATTTTCTGCCGAATTCTGGACGCATTGTTTGTTGAGTGTAAGCGACGAAACACAACGCCGCGCTTTGCCTCGACCCCAGAGCAAACAAATGAAAACATTAAATATTTCATATCCTCGAGTGGGAATCGAACCCACTACCAACCAACCACGACTCAATAATGCATAAAAAAAACAATTTTAATAATAATTCCAAATCATGTCTAACACAATCACAGTCTATACAGATATTTGCATTGAATGAGCGCGGGCTGGACACGGGCCCGCGGGCTGTCATTAGCGGACGCGCCATCTCGCCCCACCCCGCTTCAAATTATTGTGTACGACGCTTTGTCACCTCATTTTGAAGATTGTGTTTTAAATTATAACATTTTGTTTAGGTTGTGGGTTCGATTTCTATATAGATTTGTCTTTTTTTTGTGTCACGCTATTATATCCTGCACACAGCAGAGTAGGCAGAGAGAAGTAGTGTTAAGACATTCTGTTTCCAATTTTTCCGCCGCACTCCGGAGGCATTGCGTGTTCTCTATAAACAAATCAATTTGCTCTGACACGAGAGTGATTTGTTTTTTTTTATTAATATTTCATTACCTTGAGTGGGAATCGAACCCACAACCTGTCGCGTTTACAGTTACATTTTGTGCCCTGCGCCACGATTGGCTTCATCTGCATATGTACATAGATGTATCTCAAATACTTGTCCTTCTACGATTTATAAAATGTTTAAGTACATTAGACTATCTTAGTATTAAAAACGTTCATTTCAGTTATTTTAACAAAAAAATCAGGGAACCAAATGTTAAGTCACTTCGTTTCCCATTTTCCGCCGATTTCTTGCAGCATTGCGTGTTGCGTGGCGGAAATGAACGCCGCACTCTGTTAAGTTTTTTAAATAACTTATTATTTGTAAGAATATTTGCTCTCAAGCTTATTTAGGTAGCTGCGATTAATGCGGGCTCTATCGAGTGTCGACCGTTTGAAGAATCATAGGGTCATCAGAAAAAGATGTATTAAACCTTCTTGTATACCGGCCTTTGTCCGCGCGTTTTTTACTATCTACCCTCATTTATGCTTTTTTGCAACAAAAAAGGTGTTTCTATAAAAATTTCAAAGGAAACGATGCGAATAATTCCTCGTTTCATGTTTCTTAGTTTTTTTATGGGGATTTTAAGCCCACATGTGTGGATCTATCGATGTGATCTCTTTTTGATAGACCTCCTTTTGCGATGGACCCGGGCTCTATTGTCCACTGTTTTTCAACTTTTGTGTCCATTGTGAGAATATAATTAGAAAGAGTTGATGGATGGTTTGATGATTATCTTGATTATAGTTCCTAAATAATAAAGATTATCTGTTGCTATAAAAAAATAATTTAACGATATTTTTATTAATAATATATAAAAAATTAAACTTTTATAATCTATTTTGCAACAAAATAAATAGAGACAACATCGAAGAGAAGTCTTGAGAAATTAATATCAAATTTATTATAATAGATAAAAATTGTAATGTCAATTTTTGGTGTAAATTTACTTCTACAATTGACAGCTTTGAATTCAATTTCATTCTTTGCTTCTCTGTTCTAAGTATTTAAATAAATTCTATTCAGTATGGGTCATTTAGTATCAAGACATAATAATTGTTGTTGAGTTCCGCATCCTAAATACGTATCTATAGCCTAGCGGAAATGATTAGAGAACAGATTGATATAGCAAGAGTATTACAAAAATATATATTTTTTTTACTATACAGATTATGTAGATATGCAGAGAATTTTTAGCGTTAAGACACTTCGTTCTCCATTTTCTACCCGAATTTGAGGTATCACGTGTTGAGTAACGGAACTTTTTTATTTTTATTTATAGTATCATTTAAGTTTAGTTTCAAAATTAACTACAATGCCTTTAAAAAAACCATCTACAAAAACAACTACTGTAACAAATAATACTACAATAAAATAATCTAGTTTTTCCTATAAGCTCATTGTCAAACAAGTGTTTGTATCTATAAATACAGTCATCTTATATTTTTGAGGCCAGTCACGGCGCAGAGGCACAAAGTGTGACTGTAAAACCTACTGGTTGTGGGTTCGATCCCACTCAAGGAGATGAAATATTTACTTAAATTTATATTTCCATTTCTTCGTTCTGGTGTCGAGGACAAGTGCGGCGTTGAGTTCTATCACTCAACACGCAGTGCCTCCAGAATTCGGCAGAAAGTGGGGAACGCAGTGTCTTAACACTAGGTTCCCTCTGCCTACCCTGCAGTGTGCGGGATACAGCGTGAAGTTTTTTTTATCTTATATTTTTCGGGATAAGAGTCTCAGAACATGATGTTTTATTGCCACAGTCGATGCTATCTGCAACACATGTTGCGCCGCTAATGAATTTGTGGACAGCATAAAAACATAAGTTTATGGGACCATGGAGAGAATAGCTGATCTTTTAAACGTTTACATATTTTATGTTTAGATATAGTAAATTTAGTGGATTTTGTGATGTATTTGTGATTTTTTTGTACGTATATCTAAGTAAGTACTTAAGATGCCGACGTGGCGCAGGGGTGGTGGGAGATGTGGAAGTAATGCGACGGTTGTGGATTCGATCCCCACTCGAGGTAATGAAATATATATTTAAATTAATATTTTCATTCCTTCGATCTGGTGTCAAGAATAATGTTAAAATATTATATTCCTATGACACACACACACACAAAAATACGTTTGCCACTTCACACAATTTATGCAATCTGTGGCCATAACGGTACTTTTCTCACAAGAAGCGTAGTAAAAAATATTCTTCATATGGCACGTAGAAGGAATCGAGTAAATCTGAAATGACTGAAATAAATATTGTAAAAATTGATTTTTATAATACTGCTCAGTGATTTTAATTGAAAAGGTAGGTCGTGAATTCGATATGTGTGTATGTCGTATAGATACATTTTTCTTTTGTTAATTTTACTATCCTGATATGTGAAAAAAGCATGAAACTATTGAAGTACCTCAAATAAAATCAGCTTCACGCTGAATCCCGCACACAGCAGGGTAGGCAGACGGAACCTAGTGTTAAGTCACTACGTTCCCCTCGTTTCAAATTCTGGAGGCATTGCATGTTGAGTAGGGGAACTCAACGCCGCGCTTTGCCTCGACACCAGAGCGAAGAAATGAAAATATAAATTTAACTAAATATTTCATCTCCTCGAGTGGGGATCGAACCCACAACCAGTTGCGTTTACAGTCACACTTTGTGCCACTGCGCCACGACTGGTCTCAAGTAAACCAAACGAAGCATTATTTAAAGTGAACCTGTAACATCCACTAAACTAATCCAATATAGATTCATATCTAGCTTTTTGAACTTTTTGCTCATATTTTTTGCGTTGACTCTGTCCATGGGTCAGTACGATTCCCACGCGTACAAATGATTTATGTGTTCCAAAGCTGTGGCTTTAGTGTTTAATAGAATTTCTATTAAATAAATAAATGTTTTAAATATGATATAATATTTTTAAAGTTATTTATGAATATAAATAATATTTTTAATTAATATTCTTAATGATTTTGTTGTTGTTGTTGTCATCTTGTGGTGGTTTTTTATATGTTATGTAGAACTTTTACCTACGTTATATTAAATGCGCATTGTCTTTGTGCCTACAAAGAGTAATTTGAGAGTAAATGAGTAATATTTATATATTTACATATTTGTATATAAATCTGTTGGGTTTTTTATTCGAGAAAATGACAATGAATTTCATATTTTCATTTCTTAGCTCTGGTGTCGAGGCAAAACACGGCGTTGAGTTCCGCCACTCAACACGTGATATCTCGTCGGAAGCTAGGAAGCGGAGTGTCTTAATATTAGGCTCCCCTCTGCCTACCCCGCTATACGCGGGATCCAGCGCGAAAAAAAAATATCTTATTCACAATAACTTAAATTAAGTGCATAATTGATTATAAAATAATTTTCTTAGTTACAAACGCACTAATTTCAAGAAGTCGATCACCCGTATTGGGAGGGACTCAACACACGTGGTCGCCAGATACGATGCCCAGACGGACATATGATGTGGACATATAAATTCCTTACTTCTGTTTCATAGCGTGCATTCATATGAAAGATTTTAGTTATTTTTTTTTTACATTTTATTATATATTTATAGTTTTCAGTACCTTTTATATATTGTTACTTCGATTCCCATTCGGGAAAATAAAATTGTTACTATTTTAATTTCCTCGGTCTTTTTTTTACGAGGCAAAGCGCGGCGTTGAGTTTCACCACTCAACACGTAATGCCTCAAGAATTAGGTGGAAAGTGGGAATTGAAAGTGTCTTAATAGGACTTGGTTTTAGCAATAGATTCCCAGGCTCCAGCTCTAAATACAGCGAGAAGCTGAGAAAAAGACATTGTAATTTATAATATGTAATTAGATGCAGTACAAACAATCAAGGTTTGGAAATTTGGGAGAAATTGATGGAGACTTGCGTAAGTTTGTCTAACCTGTTACACATATCTCCGCAAGAGTCTCCACGTTGAGTTGCACCACCTAACATGTAAAAGTCTAACTAAGACGAAAATAAAAGCAATTTTGCAAATAATAGTGCTGTCAGTGGCGTCATTAAATATTATTTTTAAATGATTTCCAGAAGGGCGGTCTTTCATGGCATACGATAGGAAAGTAAGCAAAAAACCCATGGTGAAATACCGCTAGCCGCATCTGGAAGCCGTTGCGCTCTCTCACCGTTAGCCCGCTATGACCCGCAAAAAACGTGGGCCGGAGGTGTGCTCTGACTTTATTGTGGTATTATATATTGTTTGTACATAATTACATTGCGTGACAGTGCTCGAAGAAAAAATTGCAGGGAATTGCTTAGAAATGTTGTGGGATTCGTGATTTTTTTATTGTTGTTTTGGTATTATATGTTAAAAGCTCGTTGTTGTATTTTAAGTTGTGGTATGTAATAAAAAATTGTCTTGGTCACGGGATTTTGGCTTGATTTTTGATTATCAGAACTAAATTTGAGAACAATAAAATATTTTTAACATAACCCAAATCAAATGGAACCCCCAACATACTCCAAAACAGTACTACGATACGATCAAATCTTACCTAAATAAAAACATATTTATATTTAGTAGCATCCTGTATCTAATCCCACGGCATGACTTATGTCAAGGATAAAACAAATATCCGATGGGTATAAGGGTCAAAACCCATATTGCGTAAAGTTGCCCGTACGGTGGAGCGGTTTATGGGATTTTTTGTCCACCTCTGAGACTATTTTTAACCACTGTTTGGTCCTAAATGCTGTTTGTCCCGTAATATGTGGTTTGAGTTTGGTCAAAGTTATTAGTACTACTACTACTTGAGAAATTAGATAAAATAGTATTTACATTTTATTTATGTTATGTGGTTTGTGATACTTCAATCTTGATTAGAATAGAATAAAATAGAACAGTCTTTAAGCACACATAAAGTTACATAAAATATGAAAATAGAAGTATGTATGTATAATTTGCTTCACTAGTACAAAGTTAATATAAGTAGATATGGGCTGTTGTTAATTTTAGATATCTGTTAGATACTTTTAAGTTTTATTTCATTTAATTCTAAATTTCTTTTTTAAATTTAAAGATTAAATTAAATCTAATTAAATCAGTAGGCAGAGGGAACCTAGTGTTAAGACACTCCATTCCCCACTTTCCGCTGAATTCTGGAGGCATTGCGTGCTGAGTGGAGGAACTCAACGCCGCGCTTCGCCTCGACACCAGAGCGAAATATTTAACTTCCTCGAGTGGGGATCGAATACACATTTTTTATTAATGATCTGTAAATTATTTTATTACAAAAAAAAGAGAGGGCTGTACAAATAAAAAAAAAAATCCACGTTAATTTTCTCATGTTATTCACACAAAAACCTCAAATACAGCTTTGTGTTCAAAAACAAACGCTTCCTTTATCGCTGTAGCGCCAATGTGTCAAGTTCGTCCGTTTGCTTTGGCCCCATCCCGTTAGGCTTGCACCTTGCAAATGCAAATAACCTGCGACCTATTTATCCGGTGACGGAAAAAAAATCTTTATCTAATTATATCTATGAAATATTTAATAATATAATTTAAACTCTAATGCCAAGCTATAGAATCTATATTATATTCCTATTTTGTGTGTGAGCAACCGCATGATAATTTTGTATCCGCAACCACATGTGGGAAAGATTTTGAGTATTTTTTTTTGTAGATACCTACGTGGTTTACGACAAGCTAATTAATAAAAACTGTTTGGGCCGCTTTTGGCTATAATTGCTTGTAAATTTTACTATTTGCTATTACTATTTTAGTTAATTATAATGTAAATTGATATATTTATTGAGGTCCAGAAATGAAATAAAAATCTTTTTTTAATTATTTTTTACAGCTTCACGATGTATTCCGCATATTGTTAATAGGCGGAGGGAACCTAGTGATAATACACTGCGTTCCTAACTTTCTGCCGCATTTCCGAGACATTTGGTGTCAAGTGGCGGAACTCAACGCCGCGCTTTTCCCTTGGTACCAGAGTGAAGAAATGATAATAATAATTCATGCCCCTGAGTGGGAATCGAAATCACAACCGCCGCGTTACTGTCCTACGCTTGTGTCCTTATACCACGACGGCTTCTGCTTAAGACAACGATTTTCATTAGTACCTATTATAGACTAGTTATTTCTATTAATTATCAAAGTATTATTAAGGTGTTGTTATTTTTTTATTAAACAATATTATTTATCTGAAGAATATTTATTTTTATTTAATATTAGGACAAGTATACGTGCCACTCTCGTACCGGTCACGTTTGCGACGTCTCGTAAAGAACATTGGATTTATGATACAAGGAAAACCAAATTTTGTGGCGTGACTCGAAGTGATATATTGTAGAAAGTGGGTGCATCTTCATGATTTTGTAATTCTGCTGTAATTTGATATATTCTCGTATTGGGATTACAATACTATTATATAAGCGCAGTGGGACAGCGTCTAATTGTTAACGTAATGGCTGTAGATTCGATTTCTACTCGGAGACAGGATTATATTTATTTACATTTCATTTCCTTGCTTGAGTTGACAAAGCGCAGAATTGAGCTCTGCCACTGCACACCCTATATCTCGATAGTTGGGCGGAAAGTTTGGAACAGAATAGTGAGAAGTGGTCAGAAACGTGAAACTGAATAAAAACACTTATAAAAATATATAGGTACCCACAGGTAATCCCAAATTCAAATTATAAATGAATACTTGAAATGGAGAGATAAAATAATGATATTTTTTGATTGATATATATGGGTAACAGTTTGAAATGTTATATATCTTAATTTATGTTTTATTTCCAAATATGTATATATATATAGGCATAGTACTTATATCCAGCTTCACGCTGTATCCCGCACACAGCAGGGTAGGCGGAGGGAACCTAGTGTTGTGACCCTCCGTTCCCCACTTTCTGCCGAATTCTGAAGGCATTGCGTATTGAGTGATAAAACTCAACGCCGCGCTTTGCCTCGACACCAGAGGGAAGAAATGGAAATATAAGTTTAAGTAAATATTTTATCTCCTCGAGTGGAGATCGAACCCACAACCAGTCAGTTTTGCAGTCACATTTTGTGCCCCTGCGCCACAACTGGCCTCTGGACTGGTTCTTATATCCAATTAACTATAAATTATTTTATGCAGTATCACTAGAGTACATACTCTCGTCATTATTATAACTACTCGTAGGTATATATAAATGAAACTATACATATTATAAGTACATATATACATATATTTTTTTAATAATCCCAAAAAGAAAGGCATGTTCCAGAGTTCGACGTTATTATGAGAGTCACGTAACCAGGTCCAGCCACGTAAAGGCGTGTTTACACTCTCGCGATCAATCTCCATCAAGCGACGGCGCTATCAGTATCCGCCTACAGTCTTGTGTTATAGGACAGTAGACGCGGGTTATGTGTGATAATGTTGTTGAGAAAACATATTTTTTTACAATGTATTTTGAAATAAGGAAGTAGATTTTTAAAGTTGTTGTAGTAATGAATTTAAATTAAATATATTTATTGAGTAATTTCACTTAATTTTGTATTAGTGGAGTCCAGTCGTGGCGCAGGGGAACAGGCGTGTGACTGTAAGCGCGACAGATTGTAGGTTCGATTGCCGCTCGAAGAAATGAAATATTTGATATTTTCGTGTCTTCGCTCTGGTGTCGAAAAACGCCGTTGAGTTCCATCACTTGAAACGCAATGCTTCCAGAATTCGGCGAAAAGTGGGGAGCAAAGAGTCTTAACACTATGCTCCCTCTGCCTATCATATTACAAGCGGGATACATCGTGAAGCTGAAAATAATCACTTAATTGCATTATACATTTAAAAAAATAACTTAGTTTTGTAATTTTTAATTGTAAAATTTTTCTTATATGCTACAAGCAATAATATTGTATCCCATTTCTTATAGCCTTAAAAGCAAAATTCTTAGTAATTATATTTGGGTAGCGGAAATTTGTACAAATCTCCCTACAGAGATGCTAACAACATAAATGTAACAATATAGATGTAACAAGCGTATAAAAATTTCAATTTAGCTTGATGAGAACGTATGGCTTAGTGGTCAGAACGCCTGGTCGGTTTCCAGGAGGCGCGGGTTCGAGTCTCGCTACGTTCAAATTTTTATACGTTTTCTAAATAAGTATTTTTCTTTCCTAAGTGTGAAATAACACTTTAAAAAAATGTTTAATAAATACCAAATTGTTTATTTATTTTGAAACGCCCTTTCTACACATTCTGAACACAACAGTCCACGGGATCGTCTATCAACGCTTTATCACGTAAGAGTAACCTTATCTCTCTTATAAGTAAAAACATGCACAAAGAATTATTGTTTTCAGTAGTCGAACGTGTTGCTGCAATCTTATGACGTGTCGTTGCACTTGTCATCTGCAACCACATTTAGGTATGCCGAAATTTACAAAAAAAGTAGCTTTTTTCGATTTTCTTAGTTCAAGTTAAAAATGTTTTGTTTACTCCATATATCTCTCGTGTAGAGGAAATATCTCTATTCTAGAATGATGATTTGATAAGAAAGAATGTTATATTATACCTATATAGAAATATTTAATGAATAGCGTTCTCTCTTGTCCAATTTTCTAATCATTCTCAGGCATAATAATTGAGTAGCGCAAATTCTTAAAAATCTCTTTATAGATATGATGAAAATAACATAAATAAGTTGTTACAAAAAATAATCAGCTTGACGCTGTATCCTGCACAAAGCAGGGTAGACAGAGTCACGTTATAATCACACTCTTGTGCTCCTGCGCTACGACGTCCTGAAGCTGACACAAACATATAAGAACACCAAAGAAGAAAATCTAACTTAGTGGTCAACACGCTTGGACATTTTTCAAGAGCTGCGGGTTCGAGTTTGAAAATAACATTATAAAAATATATTAAAATAATGAAATTAGTTTTCCCAACAAAGTATTCATATCTGAGATATACGACGACACATTTAAATACAATTATTTCCTAATCTTAAATGCTTGGTCAAAATGGCTTGGCCAAACACATTTCGGTTTCCATTACTCAGTGATCTCTCCGCGTGATGATACTTGAGCTAACAGCACTATTAACAGTTAATATCGAATGTAATGACCTGTTCTCACAATCGTTCATTTTATTAGGTCTGTAGTAAAGTTGTATAACTGAGAAAATTGTATTTCAAAGAAAAAAAATATGTTATAAATAAAAATATGTTAATAAAAAAAATTATTAAAAGTAACGTTCTTTTAAATTTCAATGTGTAACTTTGTTTTTGAAATATATTTCTTGTCTTACAAGTTTGAGTTATCACTTATTACGCATTTTTTACGAAATAAAAAAAACTATATGAATACAAAAAAAAACAAAACAAAAACTTTTTATGTATCTTCATTGAAATTACGCGTAATATAAAGTAAATATAAATAGTAAAAAATAAATTATTAAAATAGTATTAGTTACAGAAGAAACATCTAAATTAGAAGAAAAATAATAAAATAAATAAATAAATAAATCAGCTTAACGCTGTATCCCGCATACAGTACGCTTTCCAGAGGGAACCTAGTGTGTAGACACTCCGTTCTTCACTTTCTGCCGAATTCTGGAGGCATTACGTGTTGAGTGGCAGAACTTAACGCCGCGCTTAACCTCGACACCAAAGCGAAGAAATGGAAATATAAATTGAAGTAAATATTTCACCTCCCCGAGTGGGGATCGAACCCACAACCAGTCAGTTTTGCAGTCACACTTCGTGCCGCTGCGCCACGACCGGCCTCAAGAAAAATAATAATCAATACGTATGAAACATTTTAAAATACTACTTATCTCACTTTGCATTTGACCGCGACTTAAAGCTCTTATATTAGTCCGGATTCGCCATTCATCCTCTGACAGCTATATACGGCCATAACTCTTTTTAATGCCCCATTTGATTAGAGCCACAAAAGATGCAACCACGAAGGCTATACACAAGGCTGTTTAGCTATGATTTATATATTGTTTCTTTTTACTTTGGCGTCCAAATGTATGAATATCTGTCATAATTAGCTTATGTAATTGTTAAGATTAAATTTTAATGTAGGTTGACTTTCTAATCCTGTTGGAGGAATTGTATATTTAGAGTATTTTCGTAGACAAATTTCAGTACTAAGTTCTCCCAAACAATGCACTCTCTTCACTCTCTCTCATCTCTTTTGAGTGGAAACTCTAGTTTCTCTAGAACAAAGTATTATTTGACAAGCCCTTGTTCATGTTCCAAATATACACATGAAATAAAATATAACGTATGAAAAATAATGAAATTAAATTGTTGTAATTTAGTTCAAACATCTGGATGCAAAAAACCTAGAGTATAATTTTTAATACAATTTTTAATATCACACAAACCGAAAAAGGTAAAAAAAAAATATCTGCATTTTAATCAATTTTCACAGTAGCCAAACTGTTTAGTAAACGAAGGATGTTCTCTTATATTATCTACACCGTTATAATTTCTGAGAATGACCCATCCTAAAGATTATACTAAAGATAAAAAAGGACAAAATGACAAACACACCACAAATACATTTTTTTAAGATGGCCCATAAAAATTTGCTACTACCAAAAAACCTATAAAATATCGTGACGAGGGTTTGGTGGTCAGAGCGTGGCATACGGCCATGACAAGCTGAACTCCTAACTTGACCACCTGTTACTTAATCAATCCTGTTATATCAAAAATCATCATAACTTCCATTAATTTAGAGAAATTTATACGAGTAGAGACAAATCTCTTGCTATTTTATAAGAATATGAAATACAGACAGAAAAAACAACACTTTTGACGTTCTTTATTGTGTTTATTAATATTTTACTGCAATTTATTTAACATCAACGCAATTAAGGCATAGTTTGAACTTTTTTGAATCTAGGCAATAGTAGTGTTTTTAAATCCCGTACAATGATAAAAAAGAAAAATAAATAGTAATGTGTGTAGGTTTTTCCAACTAAAAGATAATCTTTTTCCAAGACATAGGAAATTCATTCATATGCGAAATGACTAGATTTCAATGTAGTTATTCAATAATTTTATAAATATTATTATAAATCAGCTTCAAGCTGTATCCCGCACACTGCAGGGTAGGTAGAGGGAATCTAGTGTTAAGACACTCATTCCCCACTTTCTGCCGTATTCTGGAGGCATTGCGTGTTGAAGGGCAGAACTCAACGCCACGCTAGTCCTCGACACCAGAGCGAAGAAATGGAAATATAAATTTAAGTAAATATTTCATCTCCTTGAGTGGGGATTGAACCCACAATCAGTCGGTTTATAGTCACACTTTATGCCCCTGCGCCACGACTGGCCATAAATATTATAATATGAATTTATTTAATTTGCCATCGCTACTTAGAAACATAGGTACGCACTGTTTTTTGTCGCTAAACGCAACGGCCATCTGGCAAAGATTTTTTATATACAAAAAACGCCTGACCCTTTCTTACCTTTGTGTTGGCCCTCGTTTTTTTTTACTTTGGGCCCCTCACAGTATGTTGAATTAGCTTGTTTTACAAAATTTTTATATACCTGATCAAGTTTTTGATTGAACTAACGGATTGTACCTTAACGGTTTTGTGTTTTTATACGATAATCATATATTTTTTTAACTATTATTATCAATTTCATAGCTTATCACAAATAGCATGCTTAATTTGATTTCTAATATTTATATGAGGCCAATCGTGGTGCGGGAGCACAAGGTGTGACAGTAAACGCGGCAGGTTGTGGGTTCGATTCGCACGCGGCGAAATGAAATATTTAATGTTTCCTTCCCTCTGGTGTCAAAGCAAAGCGCGGCGTCGGGTTCCACCACTCAACACGCAATGCCTCAAATATTCAGTGAAAAGTGGAGAGCGGAGTATCTTAACTCTAGACTCCCTCTGCCTACCCTGCTACATGCGGGAAACAGCGTGAAGCAGACAAAAAAATATATATTGAATATTTCTTATGCACTTTACAATAATGGAGGTTGAATATGAGTAATCTGTCTTCATGATCGAGACTGCATTTCGTAATACTCAAGATCAAAAACCCGCCGAATGTAGTGCTAATCGAAGTCCTTGAAATTACAAAAAAAAATGCTTAGCGGTTGACGACCGGGAGAGGGAGAGCCAAGTTATGAATGAAATATCGGTGCGCGGATCTCTGTGTTTATTTTATTAAATAGTTTCACACAATAGGTTATATCGCGAATTCTGTGCGTGGGGTTGAATAGAAGGAATGCAGCTCGTTCAAATTGTGCAGTGGGTTTGGGGAGGGGAGTAACATTTCAATACAATATGTGGTTTAGATTGAATTATTTTTGATGATAATATTGTTTTTAATTTTTTGTAAACGCCGACGCGTTGAATTGATTATTATATTTATATTATTGCAAGAAATTTTGATTTTAGAGACCAGTCGTGGTGCAATACAGGCTTGTCATAGGGTTGTGGGCCCGATTCCCATTTGAGGAAATAGATAATAGAATCATTTCATATTCTCATTTCCTCGCTCTTGTAAGGAGGCAAAGAGCGGCGTAAAATTCCGCCATTCAATACGTAATGTCTTCAGAATTCGGCGGAATACAGGACAAACTATTTTTTTTCAAACAAAACAAGTTAATTACAATTCGAAGTCATCAGTAACCTACAAAGTTAGCAACCTAAGCAGTTTATTTGACCAAAATCTTAGATTGCATGTCAAAATACCCTATTAGGCTTCGTGACTGCTCAGCCATTTCGCCGCTGTTCTTGTATTTATCGAGTCGTTCCGTGTGACACGCCGCAGACGACGCTACACTATGTTTTAGTGAACATTGCGCCTATTATTAAGCTATTGGTACCTACATATATACAAATATAACTCATATGTCCTATTTTTTTTGCACACAGCAGGGTAGGCTGAGGGAACCTAGCGTTACCCATTTTACGCTGAATTCTGGAGGCATTGCGTGTTCAAATCAAGGATATCAAAGCGAAGAAAATGGAAAAACTAAATATTTCATTTCCTCGATGTGGGAATCGAACCCACAACCTATCGCTTTTATAGTCACACTTTGTGCGCCTGCGTCACGACTGTTCTCAATGTCATATTTAAATAATGTAAAGCGTCCGTGAAAATACTACTGTTGCAATGAAAACTTATTTTCAATCTGTAGGAAGGTTAATAGCTGGCACCAAAAGCAAAGTAAAAAAGTCTTTTCTACTTTAGTCTTTTATTATTTTATTTATTTTTACTTTTGTTTCAGCTTCATGGTGTATCCCACACATAGAAGGGTAAAGGGAATCTAGTGTATAGACTCTCTGTTCCCCATTTTAAGATGAATTCTGGAGGCATTGCGTGTTGAGTGGCGCAACTCAACGCCGCGTTTTCCCTCGAAATATTTTATTTCCTCGAGTGGCAATCGAATCCACAACCTGTCGCGTTTAGAGTCACACATGTACCCTAGCGCCACAACTGGCATCTATTATAATATATTTGAACAAATGGATTAAAATATAGGGTTAATTCTAATTGTATAAGAAAATAAAACCACTAAATATATTTGTACTAGTAACGCTATTGGGAAAAGTGAAGCGTGCACAGTTGTCACGTAAGCGTATATCGAGGTGGGCAGAGGCCACGGGTCACACGTCATGGCACGGACATCGCCGCCCCGCCCTCGGACCCGATGGCCTGTCGGTGCTATCTTTGTAGTGGTAGAAATGGAAAATTTAGGAAATTAAATTTAAAAAAATATAATTTAATATAGCAGGATAGGCAGAGGGAACCTAGTGAAAAGACACTCCGTTGCTTATTTTTCGCTGAATTCGGGGGTATTTTCGTGTAAAATGGCGGAACTCAACGCCACGCTTTGTAATATACATTGTAATATACATTTTAATAAATATTTCATTTCCCCGAGTGGGGATTGATCATACAACTAGTCACACTTGTCTCCTGTGCCACGACTGGCCTCAAAAATATATAGGAAATCTACTTTAGTTTTAAGTTAACGTAATTATGATGGTAGGTACTAAAGAAAATATATTGTAGATAGAGTTGTATAGAATAGGTTAAAGTTTTTATGAAGCTTTGGAATTTTTAAACAAGGTCAGATTATCGTTGTTTCCTATATACATAATATTATAACAAAAATATCTATGTGTAAACTAAATTAAATATTGAAAATTATTGTATCACTCACACAGCTGAAAAATAACTGGTATCGTATATTTATACGAATAACACACCATAGTTATATCTAAATTACAAAATTTTAAAAAAAATACAATAATATAATAGCATTTCTTTTGCTAGCTGTACAAAACATAGTATTGAATCCTATTTTTTCACGAGGCGGTGCGAGGCGGGGACGGTACGGCGCGGCCTCTGGCTATCCGCCCGCCCAGCCGGGCACTACCTTGCGCGAACGAAGGGTGAACATGAACTTGATACAATGAATCATGTCTAAAGCTTACTAGTATTTTGAAATGAAAATCAGTTTGCTAATCAATATTAAATCGCTGTATATATTTATCTAATATATTATGTAATAAATATAAATAGGAATATAAAATCATGTGTAGATATCTACATTACTATTAATAATTATCATTTATTATTATATTAAAGACCAGTCGTGGCGTGAACGTGACAAGTTGTGAGTTCGATTCCTAATCGTGAAAATGAAATATTTAATATTTTAATTACTCTGGTGGCGTTGAGTTCCCCACTCATCATGTAATGGCTCTAAAATTTAGCGAAAAGTAGAGAACTGAGATTACTTAATGGAAGGGAGGAGGGGACGAAGTATCTTAACATTTGGTTCCCAAGCTCCCTCTGCCTACTCTGTTATGTGCGGGATAAAACGAGAAGCTAAAAAAAATATTGATTTGTCTATACCTATATATAGATAAAATAGTATATAAGATAAATATATATATATATATATATATATATATATATATATATATATATATATATATATATATATATATATATATATACACACAGGAATTTTGCACAACTAATGCAATGGTACACTATGATAGTAACGGTTGAATGATAAGAGGAAAAATGTAATTGTACACAAATGCGATAGATATGTCGGGTTTTTTTGTTAAATATTTAAAAACAGTGTTAAAAGTTTATATTTATATTTTTATTTAACCTAAAAACATATGGAGCCATTATCTTCGTATGCATGTAACCGAGTTTTTATACAGTAATGCCATATGGCTCTTAACTCTTTAACCCACTGACCGATTTTATAATCTCCCTACTTCCTGACAATCTATTATTTATTTAAAAGCAAAAACTAAATGGATTAACTATACACGTGCTTTTTATTTTGAAGTTTTTTTTAAGGTTTTATTAAAGCTACTAACTGTATAAAGTTAGTAACAAGAGCGTATATATTTATTTTGTTTTTATTATTAACTTAATTATTTCATTCCGTTTCCCACTTTCCGCAGAAACCTGGAGGAATTGCGTGTTGAGTGGTGGTACTCGACTCGGAATGTGGGGAACGGAGTGTCTTAACACTAGGTTCCCTCTGCCTACCCTGCTGTGTACGGGATACAATGTGAAGCTGATTTTTTAATTTATTATTTCACCATTCAGCTAACAAAATCACAAAAATATAATTTACTTAGTTTAAAAACTAAAATTAAAACGATTTTCAATATAAAATTATTTTCGATATTTCATTTTTAAAAATTCTTTGTATAGTAATGATAGAAACAAAAATTATTCAAAATCGTAATGTTCATGCAAGTTTACGCAATCACTAGTTCGCTGGACAAAATAATCTTCTTTACCGTTCTGCGATTTTCTAATCTTCGAATGTGCCATGTTCCATACTTTGATTTTGGGCAACTAAAATGTTACATTCCTTAATAAAAAACTAACATAAGAGAAAAATATATTAAACAAAATTCTTCAAAAAAATCATCAATATAAAATGCGCGACGGTTTTAAATTTAAATTGAAGCCGCCGATGTCCGACTTGGTGGTTAATCATTTAGATAGAAATGTTTATGTAGTAAAAAAATAGATTTATTAAATTTAGATTTTTAATTTTTTTAAAGTAGGTATTATTTTATACAAATAAGAATATTTTAGAAAATGTTTAAAAAATGTAACGTAGCAGGACTCATATCGGCCTTGGATGGATGAAATATACTAAACAGAGTTATATTTAGTTATATTTAGTAACAAGCACAAAAATATTATTAAAAAAAGATTAGAAAAAGAAAAGAACACAGTCGCTGACCACTCACATACATCACTATATATATATTATATTATACTAATACTAAATATTATCAAAAACCAAATAGAAAAAAAATAGAAATATAAAAAAAAATGAAAGCATCATTTTAGCCAAAAGTTGACCAAAATGAAGCTCACCGTCACGGCCGCTGGTGATCGGGCGTACGGCGGCGGCGGTCACGTAGGAAGTCGTTTGTCGTCCGTCACACATGCGACTCGACTTGATACACTCCACCTATTGTCTCCACCCGTTGCTCTGATTTGACACATGTCATAAATATTATACTTTTCGTCTTGTAAAATCTAAATGAATATAGACTAATGCATTAATTTTCAAGAAAATATTATAGTTTAGGAGAATAAAAATAATGTTATAGAAATTAGAAAATATTTGAGGCCAGTCGTGGCGCAGTGGCACAAAGTGTGACTGTAAAACCGACTGGTTGTGGGTTCGATCCCCATTCGAGGAGACGAAATATTTACTTAAATTTATATGTCCATTTTTTCGCTCTGGTGTCGAGGTTAAGCGCGGTGTTGAGTTCTGCCACTCAACACGCAATGTCTCCAGAATTCGGCAGAAAGTGGGGAACGCAGTGTCTCAACACTAGGTTCCCTCTGCCTACCCTGCTACGTGCGGGATACAGCGTGAAGCTGATAAAAAAATAAAAATAAATATAGAAATTAGAAAATATTTAACGTTTGGACGGTAACGTAAAGTCGATACTTCAGTAAAATATAAATTTAAGATGTTGGAAGTGCTAAAAGCTGACTTTCGCATTGTGTTATAGAATTTAACCTGGTCACCTTACATAAGAAGTTACGATTTTTCTTTCGTGGCGCCACCCAGCTAGAAATGCCTTTTGAACTTACCACCAAGCAAAGAAAACAAAATATTTAACATCATACACCGTTACCATACACCAGGGAAGACCTAGCCTTGCTAGATGACAATTAATATGAAGCTTAGATTCCATCAAGACCTAGATGACGTTACGCATCAGCCTCCAAATGACAACCATCACGTTAACGATCTTAACGCTTTGCTGCCCCCAGATTGCCTTGAGACCATTGCCCCCTGCTCCCTGGCACATGACTGCACCGCGACGTCCGAACTTCCTCGTTGAGATAGCTGTGACAATTACAATCACAGATCGCGGAAACGTATCGAAAACGTTCAAACTGAGATACTGTCTCTTAGATATGATTTTTATAGAACCAAATTTAGGTAATATCTTTGGAATTACAACTTACTTATTAGTCGAGAGTAAAAGTTATCTCCATAAATGTTCAACATTTTGAGCAAATTATATATACCTTTGTATGTTTTGTAAATATTAAATTAAAAAAATAAAAAAAATAAATCAGCTTCACGCTGTATCCCGCACACAGCAGGGTAGGCAGAGAGAACTTAGTGTTAAGACACTCCGTTCCCCACTTTCTGTCGAATTCTGGAGGCATTGCGTGTTGAGTGGCAGAACTCAACGCCGCGCTTAACCTCGACACCAGAGCGAAGAAATGGAAATATAAATTTAAGTAAATATTTCATCTCCTCGAGTGGGGATCGAACCCACAACCAGTCGGTTTTACAGTCACACCTCGTGCCTGTAAAACCGACTCTTGTTTATGTTATATGACGCCACCATAAAAAGGACAATCCTGAATTTAAATCGCGGTGTTAAGTTTTTCAGAGAGAGTCAAGAATCTCTAAAACAATTGGAAATTGCGAGATCATATATAATAAATAGCCAAAATGTATGAAAATAAAAAAAAAGAACATAAATTGTAATTCAATAACTTTCAAAATAATTGATTATTATTTTGAAACAAATATAATAATCAAAAACGTCATATTAATAATTCCTTTTTACAAGAACAATAGTTAAATCCAAACAGTTTTATTACATTAGACCGAAGGCTAAGCCGAGACAATATCGTGTACGATATCTCGACCTATTTTAAATTGCATGTCATTTATAAAACGATAATCTTGGAGGCGATTCGTGGGAACAACAATATGGGAGTGAAGCATCCCTCGACCCCGATACGTCAGATTAATTAGGAGAAACTAAGAACTGTGGTTTTGGGCTATGCTCGATCAGTTGTTAATAAATATTTATTTATATGGCACTGTATGTAGTTGTATGTATCTAGGTATTAATTATAGTAATAATTAATATACTCAATATGGCCAGTATCATGGCGGTTGTGGGTTCGATTGGGGTAATTAAATATTTAACATGTTCATTTTTCTCTCTAGTAAAGAAGCAAAGAGCGGCGTTAAGTTTCGCTACTCAACACGTATTGCCTCAAGAATTTGACGAAAAGTGGGGTATGGAATTATTTTAACGCTGGGTTGCCAGGTTTCCTCTGCCTAACCTGCTATGTGCGGGATCACGAGAGACCACGACAAGACCACGTGATACAAATTAAAAAATATATATTTTACTTTTATTATTTACACAATAAGATCTCCAACGATCCTCCAACGATCTGTACTCCGCAACGCCGATCGGCCTCCAAATAAGGCGTTGCACGTGGGCTTGCATTGGGCACACTCTAAGAAGATTCCCCATCACATTCCAAGAAGAGCCAAAGAATGAATACGACAAGGAAAAAGGAAACGTGGACGTCCTAAGCATACTTGGAGGCGTTCGGTGGCAGCTGATTAAAGGTGATTGGGCTAACGTGGTTCGAGGCGAAGCGAATTGCCCAGAACAGATCGCATTGGGAGAGCACTTTGAAGACCCTCTGTCTCATTTAGGGAACACAGGACATTGAGTCTAGTAAGTCATGCGTTCATGGCCTTACGAATTTTAAACTGCTTAAAAACCGCATTAAAAAGTAAAAAATAAATGCATTCTTATTCCTACAGGACGACCAACAATTAATAAATATCCTATCATTAACTATTTTAATTAATAAATATCTATCATTAACTATTTTTGAGGCACAAAAGATCCTGAAATGCAGAAAGTGGGAAAGGCAATGTATTAAGCACTAGATTCCCTCTGCCTATCCTGATATAATATGACACAGCGAAAAGGTTTTTTTATCGACAAAGAACACAATATATACTTATTTTTGACTAAATTCCCATATCAGTCTTTACGCCGAGTTACAAGATAAATTGTCTGGTTTGTTAAAGAATTAACATAATTTTCGCGTCCTTGCTTGTTTAGTGAATTTAATACGAATATTTTATAGGGCTCCTAGGAATCAAACATTTCATTTACTCGATTGGGAATCGAACCCACAACCAGTCGCGTTTACACCCACACTTTGTGCCCTTGCGTCACGACTGGCCTCTAATTATAACGTTTAAAATACATTTTTTTTCCATAAAAACCATTTTCCTTTTACAATAATAGCGCGCAATAGTCCCACCAGTTACGTGTTTATGAGAGAGTAAACAGTTAATACAATTACATTTATATTACATACCTGAGATGTCCGTTTTTATATCTGATAACGTTCATATTTAATTAAGAGCCATTCTTGTTTGAACGAGATAAGAGAGTGTAATTTATAGAGGCTAGTAAAGCCTTTCCTTTTATGACAATTTAAGGTTGACAGATGTTCGTCACTAGGTTTCTTGCACATTTAAAATATTGTTCTTTTATTATATAATAATTATATGGTATGTATTTCTTTAATGTGAGGCCAGTCATGGCTCAGAGGCACAAGCGTGTGACTGTAAGCGCGGCGGGTTGTGGGTTCGATTCCGAGTCGAGGAAATGAGATTTTTTATATTTTATTTTTCTGCTGTGTGCGGTCTCTCGCACCTAAAGCGTCACGCTATCAACAGCGTTTAGTTTATATAGTAATTTCGAGACAACTTCTAACAATGATTACCCTACAATAATAATGTGGCTAGATTGAAAAATTTCAAGTTTCTAAGTAGGTACAGAAATTTTATATGTACGTTGATTGCCAGTCATTCAGTAACGAAAGATTATTTTATACATTCCCATTTCTATTGTCCAAATTTAGTCCTTTATTTGCCAAGGGTTGCCTGTAAGAAATTGCTTGAAGCAATAAGGCCGCCTTTGCATACATCTTATAAACATATATTCAAATCAAAATCAAATCAGCTTCACGCTGTGTCCCGCACACTGCAGGATGGGCAGAGGTAACCTAGTGTTAAGACACTCCGTTCCCCACTTTCCGCCGAGTTCTGAAGGCATTGCGTGTTAAGTGGCAGAACTCAAGGGCAGATTTTGCCGCGAAGCTACAGCGATTAAATTAAACTATAAATATTTAATTTCCTCGATTGGGGATCGAACCCATCCATAACCAGTCGATTATACAGTCACACTTTGTGCCCCTGCGCCACGACTGGCCTCATAAACATATATTGTTAATATAATTTCTTGAAAAAAAAGAAATACAAAAACACAGATAACAGAATAGAATATACTGTATTCAGTAATCTATTCTACATAACAAAAAGAAAATAAAAATTGTAGGAATATTATACAAAAAAAAACTATTTATATTTATTTGTTAATATCATTCAATGTAGCATCCGCCTAAAGTTAGTTTACATCGCCGGTAAACCTAATAAAAGTCACTGCTAAAATCATATATGATAACTGCAATAAAACAATTTACAGTACAATCTCCATTATAAAACATGCTTCTATACCAACATTGTATTTATATGATAATTTAATGTCACTTGAAATTTAGTTTATGTAAATCTTTCTAGTATCTTCTTGATAGGTGTTTCTATGATCGTGTTATTTCGTTTAATTCTGGGCGATAAAAGGTTTTCTGATAATATTTCAAGAAATTTCAAATATTTTTTTTATGTATAAGTAAAATAAAAAAATATGTACACAAATGGTTTTAACTCTAAAATGGTAAAAATAATTTTATAATAGAACATCTTGGCAAATATTTTTTAATATAAAATTGATTAGCGATTCAAGTTATTTTTTTTCTTGCAGAAAGTCTAATTTCTATTGAAAACATGATGTTTGTGGGCTTGTTCCTCACACGGAGGAATGATTATATTTAAATTACTTTCAACTTTTTTTTGTAATGAATGTATTATGGAAGAAATGCGTGTTGTGTGGCGGAACTCAACCCCATGCTTTGCCTCGTTACCAGAGCGAGGAAATAAAAATATTAAATATTTAAATTCCCCGAGTGGGGATCGAACTAACAATCTTCGCGATTACTGTTACACTCTTGTGCTCCTGCGCCACGATGGCTTTTCCTTATATTAAATATAAAATTATAGATATTTTTAATTTACACATGTGTAGAATATGGTATATTTGTGTATATTTTCTTAAAAATAAAAACCTGAAATGTTTATTATGAATCATTTTTATATTAATTTATATTTAAAAATAGTAAATTTTACTTCTCACTGATAATAAAAGTATATGAAGATCAAATATAACTTATTAATAATAAATAAATAAATAGATTACTTTAGTTATTACCAAACGTATGCATATAGCATAGAAACACGTTATTTGCGTAATAAAATTTATGAGATTTATTGTACAGAAATCGTAGGCCTGTTCCGTTAATCGTTTGTGGAAAAAATGCAATAAAACGGGCCCCATGGTCAGCACCATTAGCTGTGGATGAATCTCCCATACAACGGAATAATAATTATTCATAGATTTTTTTTCTTCTACCATGACATTTGCTGGTGTTGCCATTTATCAATACAGTAATCTGCAACAGTGCTCATAACTAGAATAATGTTCGAACAAAAACTATGGAGCGGCGTCGTCATTTAACTTTTCGAATACATTTCTATGTAAATAACAGATGTTCTACCTGACATATCTTGTTGTTTTATGATATGAATATTTGTTTATGATGTATTTGTAAAAGTTCAAATGAAAATTATTAACGATAAGAAATAATAATGTAACAAATGTTTGACATTTGTTCGTGGGCTGTAGTTGTGAATGATGCAATATGGCAATGTTTGCGTTCATCTTGACAAGTACATTAAAATATGAAATCTTTATTTGTACTACACTTATACAACATTCGCTTTGGCTACCGGTACTATATTTACTGTCGCGTATTGAAGGCAAAAGAGGCAATCGTGGCCTTCTATATACAGATATTCATATAAAATAAACAAATTAATTATAAATAAATTTAAAAAAATATAAATAAATAATCTGAATATTTATATGTATAGATAAATCTATTCTACTAACATCGCTATTCTCTCCCCTAAGGTGAAAGGTCGCGTGGTGCACACGACGGTCAGCGGCGAATGGTACCAACTGGAACCCATCACATTAAGTAAAAAAAAAATATTTTTACGATTTCTTCATTGGTTCTTCCTTTTTAATTAAATATAAAATTAAAATCATAACGAAATAAATAGACATACTCATATTAGATAATTATAGAAAATACTTACATAGAAAATATTTAAAAAGAATATTTTAGTACTGCTGTTTAAATTGCAGTTAATAATAATTTTAGTATAATTTTAATAAGTATTACAAAGCTTTATCTTAGTAAGTACATATATAACAAAAGAAATAGGTAAATAAACAATACCTTATAACAAATATAAAAGGCAATGCTATTATAATATAAAAAAATAATACAATTTTCTTACAGAAGTTGTTATTGCAAAAGGCTGTTAAGTTAGGCTGCCCGTCCATCACAAACGTCGAGTCGAACCGTCCGCAGTCTAACTTATTTAGAATCCAATCAAACCCTTAATCTAATAATTTAATTTGCTTCGGCTACAATCAAAGTTCCGGCTCTTCGAAGAAATCAATAACGATTTTGTTGCTACAGCTCAAATATGGATTTTATATTTTAGTTAAATATCTAATATTGAATAATACAGACGCAGAGGGAACCTGGAAACCAAGTGTTAGGACACTCCTTTCCCATTAAGATGAAAGAAGAAATATCGAATTCAATTTATATATTTTTGCTGTTATTTTAATAGATGATAGGATAAGCGATGTAGGACGGTGTTATGCTTCGATTACGAAGAAATAAATATAGTATTCTTTTTTTTTCTATTTCAATACATTGAACACAGTAACAATCAGTACATAGAATGACGTCGTGGCTAAGTTGGTAAATACATAACTGTATGCCCGACGATTATGGGTTTCTCGTATGTATTTAATATTTTCCTTTTCTCAGTCGATCAGGCAAATATTAGATTCCGGTGTGTAATATACAACATCCTAAAAACCATAGAAATTCAAAGACTGAATGACTTTCTTGAAAGATGCTTGGGGTGGTTATCCTTAAATTCAGTTAATAAAGGTATCTTTTATATGTAAGCATAAAAAAGTTGATTTAAATTTCCAATTTCCTATAAAATTTCAAAAAGACTTCATTAACTTTCTTAATAAATGTGGTCGTTGACCCACTTCATTTAATTGGCGATGTCAATGTACGGATATCAAAATGCTTGTAAATATACACTTTACATGTTCTCATATTGATACTGGGACAGGTTTTGAAAACTTGTCACACTATCGCTTGAACGACAAACAATTGGTGACCATCCTTCCACTTATTTACATGCCTATCTGAGAACAAGTGGCCCATTGTCGTTTTAAACTGCTTGTATAGTAAAACTACCGGAAAACCTGATCTGAGATAACTTAAAATGAACTATATGTTCACAGCATAAAATTCAATTTTGATCATTACCTTTTTGGAGAAAACTATAGGAAAAAAATAATTGCTGATTCTTTAATATATAACTTAAATAAGTAGATTTAAGGTGTATTTTAGTTTATGGATGCAAGGTGGTTGGCTACAACGAAGCCTATATATACGCCCGCACGTCCTCTTTAGATAAGATAAAGGCCACGTGAAATAAAAGCGACACCAATGCACTAATGATACTGATACTGGCACGGTCGCGGGCCAGTAATTAATTTCTTGATAAACCTTCCAACTTAGTCTATACTTGGAATAATTTCTTGAAAATTTATCATAATAGCCCAATAGATAGATAGATATTTAAATATTTATTGAAATTTAAACACTTTACGTATTCCTAATTGTATAACAGGTTTTTTACCATTTTTTTTCAATCTTTACTTACTTATTTATATCTATTCATTGAACCTATATCAAATTTGTGTTGTGCCAAGGATTTTAAACAATTCATAGCCATATATGGGCATCAGAATGAGGGAAAGGCGGTCGCTGCGCCGTGTTTTGTTGTTTCAACTTACAAAGAATCAGTTGGATAAATTATAATAGCTTCAACTAACAAAACATCTACTAACATTCCATTCACATATTCGGCTTGAATTCGTAGCAATAATATTAATAATTGTAGTAATGTTGTAATAATTTGGTCAAATAAGATCGACCATTTCATCAAATAGCTGCATGTTCGTCATATAATCACATATAATGATATAATACCTATTTTATCATTAATCTAGTTACCGCACATGATGATCTGATCAATAGTAGATGTTGTGTGTGCTCAATTGTTAACTTGTTCAAAAACTTTAAAAATAATCAGCTTCACGCTGTATCCCGCACACAGCAGGGTAGGCAGAGGGAACCTAGTGTTAAGACACTCCGTTCCCCACTTTCTGCCGAATTCTGGAGGCATTGCCTGTTGAGTGGCAGAACTCAACGTCGCTCTTTAAAAATGAAATGATGTCTAAAAAATGTTTTATTTTTATTTGACACAGCGTACTTAGTGAGGCATTTTTTATATTTTATTAGATCTAACGTCCGTTATACCCCAGAATATAAATGTATAAAAATTTCATACGATTTTTCGCTAAATCTAACGCTATTTTCTATGGGAAATATTATCCCATACGATTGGTGCATATAACATGAATATGGTACGATTATCCTAGATCCGATGTCGTCTTCCTATGTGTTAACCCTTGCTCTGGGAACGGGACAGCAAAGGCCATGGTCGCGAGATTACGTAATGATGCCTTATTTCGTGGTTATATCTACTGAAGGTTTTTAGTGAAGTACTGTTGTGATATCGACATGAGAAATTTAACACGTGAATCACTGCGCTCCGATACTCAACGCGCAATGTCTCAAAAATTCGGCAGAAAGTTTTCAACGTAGTGTCTCGGTCTACCTACCATACTGTATGATGAATACAATGTAAAGCTAAAATAATAAAATAATTCATTCAACATCCAATTAAACAGGCTTTATACTTTTTTTTTTTATATTAGCAGTCATATAAAATTAATCTTATATGTAGCTATGAGCTAAGGGCCTTACATTTTACAATTAAATATATTTAATTGTAAAATATTTGCACTACAATCTTTATGATTATTCTGATATGGACTTTAATAAAAAAAAGAGTAGAAGTGTGACAATGTTAACCTTGAGATACCCTCAATAAATGTTATTATTTTTTTAATATGTTTAACACTGACAATCATCAAAAGAAATCGGAAATATTCCAACATTACTTCAATAAATATTACCTAAATAAATGAATTTAATTCTTTATTTCATCGAATCGATACATTAATAACAGTTCAAACTAGGCCATCCCTACAAACTCATGTTATTTCCATAGCTAATTGCAAATTGGTTTGCGCTGTCAACGCTGCGCGCTAATGTGTCATATCATAACATAACCACGCAAATCTAAAATATATCTCCTATTACAAAGAAATAGAGTATATTTTAGCTTAAATTTACTATTCTCTACTAGATGACTGTTTAGAAGTAAGAACGTATGTAAAGATTATTTTAAAATATATATATTTTAAAGAGAGGTCCACCAAGATCGTGATCGTTTGATCTTAGAGTGATTATGTATATTAACGTAAAAACGTGACCATTATGGACTGTTTTCCTTGTAAAGTTATTTAACTGTTATTATCAACATTATTAAGTGTGGAAAATGTTTATTATGTTCCTTAATTTTTTACAATTTAAAATAAATTTTTACAGTCTGGTTGAAGTTATTAGATTTAGATTATTTTAGTTCAGTTATAGTTAGAAGTTGAGGAAACACAATTTAAATAATTATTTTTATTTAATCTGTTGGTAACTTTTTTATCAGACTATAGTTTTATTGCTCTAGTGATGTTTCTTAATACATTCATACAGATACTAATCTATAGTATAAACGTTCCATTATTTCAGTTTAATTGACAACAGTGACTATCACTGAAATCATTGAACTTTGTAGGATTTTTCTTAAGATAAAACTGAGAAGAAGCTGTAAGTAAATTACAAGGTAGCATTTGTTTTAAAGAAGTGATTTATTAAAAATCGTATAAACTTTTACACACAAACAGAAATAATAGTAAATATTATCATATGAGATAACTTTACCCTAAACTTCTTAGAAATTACAACATCGCAAAAATTACAGACAACGCGTATTAAGTGGCGGAAGTCAACACAGCGCTTTATCTAACAAAAGCTGAGAAATGAAAATGATTCAATCCCCCGAATCAAAATCGAATCCACAACCATCGTAATTACAGTCAGTTACCTAAGACATTCAATTTCTTACAATTACAACCTATACTTGTCACGTATAGGAATTTAGCTCACGTCAATCTAGCGGAGTTCCCTTTGGCGGTAGAGTGGTAAGAAGGAATACAAAGGAACCGCCGACAGATTCATCATATTCGGATCTAAGAAATTTAACACTATTATTCTTTTGCGATATGGCCAAATTTAATACCATTATTTGGTTAAAAATTCTCCACACTAGGGTTACCAAGTGGACGCAAACTGAGGATTTTTTTTAAATTTAAAATGATTTTTTTAAAACCTCTATAATAGTCACTAATTTCATTAAGTGTTTTCGTTAATTGATATTTACAAAAATATTTTTATAATGGAAATTAATTTAATGTAGGTATACATTAAATTAATTTCCTTCGACTTCCAAAAAAAAAAAAAGTTTATTTGAAACAAAATAAAGATAATATGTATAAGTAATAAATAAATTGTGATATAAGAAGTGACTGAACAGATAATGTAAAAATATATTATTTAAAGATTGAAATGTTACAGGAAATGAGAGACTCCCTACAAGAAGGTAAGACTCCCTACTGTCCAGTGAGTAAACACGGGTGCCTTTAGAGGCAAAATTCTTCGCGGTTCGTTTGACATTTTCAAAAGGCTTACCCAAACATAAAATACAATATCTCATAGAATAAAATTTGAAATTTCAACTTTATATTTGAATAGATAGGATCGCCTCCGAATATCTTTGTAGAATATAATATTGGTAGATTTTCAAAAAAAATATAATCACGTCAAAGCCACACAGTAGCAAAAATTTTTTTCTGTAAAAATATACAAAATTATATTTTTTACTGCAATATGTATTTTAAAATTTTAGATAAGCTTTCGATATAATTGTGCAGTTTAATTTTAGTCGGTCAAATATAAAATATAGGTTTTTATATAGATATTAATAACTTCATAGTCAATATATTTACAAATACATATTTTGCATTGCAATAATACACAGCTGAGTATACACCAATGTTATTGCTTAGTTAACTGTTATGAATAAATTCTAAAATTAATAAGGCTTAAATTTTATCTATTTTAGCATTCTTGTCTTTGGTGTCAGAGTTCTAGCATATTGTCACTAGAGTTCTAGCATATATTGACCTATTTTTAATTTTATTTGTTTCACTATAATCACACTTTTTTAAGACTAGCGTTTCCAGACGTCCCGATTTTTAGCCCTAAAATTAAATGTCCCTATCGGGACAGGCCTACTTCCGCTTTCCGTGGATTATTCTACGTACCTACTGTTAGATTTTTTTTTCTTTAAGTTTTATTTACTTATTAAAAATATCATAGAAATACAAACAAGTATATTCGTAAGTTATGTGTACTCTGAAGACAACTAACTCCCTTACATAGTAAAAAACCAAAACAGTATCGATTAAAGTGTTTTTAAATTAAAATGATAATTTATTTTTTTGTCCCTTTTGATGAAAGAATTTACCATTTTACTTAAAATGTTTAAAAATCCCGCTTTTCACCTCGATCCTATTATACCTACAGTATCTACACTATTAAATTACACTACAAATTTGCATGTTTTTTATATTTATACATATCATGCATTTCACGAGGCAACCAAAGCAAATTTATTATTTATTGAGAGAAATTATAAACGAGGAGTCAAACTCAATATTGCGCATAGTCTAACAAGACTTAGAAAATGCATACATACTAGTCTCGTATAGTAACTATATAATACAAATCTATAGGTTTTCGCGATATTTTTGTCTACTTATACCTAATAGTAGTCGATTAGAATGAATCCACAACCATCGAGCTCTGACACATACTAACCAACTACGCCACAACGGAAACAAGATACCATTGCAAAAAAAATAAACAAAACCTTGCTAAAACGAAACAAGCAATTTGTAAACATATGTAATAGGTAACTTCACCAAACGCTAAAGCCAGCTCGAGGGCGTACAGAACACGTGTCGATATGCCTTAATCCACGGCTTTGCGTCATATCCGACCACCCAGAGGACCATTATGCTGCCCACAGAAATGGGGGTTCCCATTATTATATAGAACATATAGGTGCATTATTTCACGCTATAAAATTAAGACCACCTACGTCACTATTTTTTTTTGCAAACCTCTCTATATTCGAATGTAATGATCCATTCGTGATTTTTTGGTTTTTAAACGCTTTTAAGTTTCGCTAGCTTTGTTGAATACTTGACGTTTTTTTTGTTATGTGAAATGCAATTGTTGCTGTGTAAGTCTTGTAAATCAATGTTAATCTCCGTTGAGACGTGTGAACGGTGTCGGTTTATTGAGTAGTCGGCTTGAGTGCCATTTTGAATGTTTTTTTTTGTTTGTGGTTTTATCGTGAATATCTTCATAGTTTATCTTTTCCGAATTTAGAAACTTCAATTTAGTTGCGGCAAAATGAGGCCGGTCACCCGCTTCTGCCCCTGCACCGATAAGTGCGACAGAATATAGGTTCGATTCCAACTCTAGTAAAATTAAATATTTTGTATTTTCATTTCTTCGCTTTGGTGTCGAGGCAAAGCGAGAGTTGAGTCCCGCCACGCAACACGCAACGCCGCCAGAAATCGACGAAAGGCAGTTTTCGAAATTTTAAAACATTTCGAAAAGTTTTTTTTATTAATTTACCTATATTTCTAACAACAAAATCGTCAAATCTCCAAAAATCGAAACCATACAAAATAAAATGCACAATATTTCCAAAAACATTACATCCAAAAACGACACAAAAATAAATCACAGTGACCATTATTATATTAAGACAATGTAAAAGGAAAAAAAGCACATAAGTCATATATCAGAAATAATGATGTCGCGTCACAGTAATGTCGCGCCACTCGGCCGTGAAGCAATGCGTATTAATGATGTAGGCCGATTAGACCCCATCTGCTAGGATTTTCTTCTAGAAACTAATCAAATTGCAATAGCTTAATATTTTGTTTCCCGAATTTGAAGAGATCTGGAAACGTCGTTTATCTATATTCTATACTATATTTCTATACTATACTAGAGGCCACTCGTGGCGCAGTGGCACAAAATGTGACTGTAAAACCGACTGATTGTGGGTTCGATCCCCACTCGAGGAGATGAAATATTTACTTAGGAGGCAAAGCGCGACGTTAAGTTCTGCCACTCAACACGCAATGCCTTCAGAATCCGGCAGAAAGTGGGGAAAGGAGAGTCTTAACACTAGGTTCCCTCTGCCTACCCTGCTGTGATGGGATACAGCGTGAAGCTGATTTTTTAAAATTTTATATACTATACTTGTATGTGATGATCGCGATATTTGAATTGGAAAGTTGTTTTTGTGTTAGACAGTTCACTCATCGACGATGGCTATACATTTGGTTATTTGTCTCATACTCTCTCTCCTTCCGGTAGGCAGAGAGAGTCTAGTGTTAAGACACTCTGCTCCGCGCTCTCCGCCGAATTCAAACACTTTGAAAGTTTTTTTTGTTGAAAATTAGGACAGAGACAAAGAAGGAAAGATTTTTTTAAAAAAAATATATCGGGACTTAATACCGCGTCTCTTAAAAACCGTCTTTTCGATATTGAAATCCCGTTTCGTTCGTTAGTTATTTCAAGGTTTCCAAAAAAGTTTATTTTTTTCTAAACGTAAGTAAGTACTCCTTGTAAGTACTCCTTGTACTTACAGCTTAAAAATGCTAAAAATACTATTGATTTTTCTCCTATTTTTTTAAAAGTATTATAGCCAAATATTTTCTCAAGGAAATTGTGCAAGTAGCAACACAGACATTCATAATAAAGGAAAACTCAAATAAAAAAAAAACAATTTATTACAATTGAATTAAACTTCAATCCAGAGGTACAATTAAATTCAAGGAAAGGTACTGTTAATTACATTTTTTATATTTTCCTGTAAAATTTGTATATTTGCAATAAATTAAATTACTTATTTTAAATTAAGAAGATTTGTATATTAAAACACAAAAAGTTACATAATTTATGTTTTGTCACCATTCAATATCCCTTTACACACGAAGCCTGTCGTGGCGCAGGGGCACAAATGTGTGAATGTGTGAGCGCGGTAAATTCGGGGTTCGGTACCCACTCGAGGAAATATATATTTTATTATTTCCTCGCTCTGGTAACGAGATAAAGTGCGATGTGGAGTTCTGCCTCTCAGGACGCAATGACTTCAGAATTAGGCGGAAAGTGGGCAACGGAAAAGTAAGACTGCTAGGTTTTCAGGCTTCCTCTGCCCACCTTGTTATCTCTACGGCGAAGAAAGTAGGTTACAGTGCGATCTGTTCGTTCTTCATCTACATCATAAAACAGAGGATTTGCGTAATTGATAAAATAATAAAAAGACTGTAATTAATTTATCAGCTTCACGCTGTATCCCGCACACAGCAGGGTAGGCAGAGGGAACCTAGTGTTAAGACACTCCGTTCCCCACTTTCTGCCGATTTCTGGAGGCATTGCGTGTTGAGTGGCAGAACTCAACGCCGCGCTTAACCTCGACACCAGAGCGAGGAAATGGAAATATAAATTTAAGTAAATATTTCATCTCCTCGAGTGGGGATCGAACCCACAACCAGTCGGTTTTACAGTCACACCTCGTGCCACTGCGCCACCACTGGCCTCGTAACTGTAATTAATTAATGCCAACAATTTAATAATATTTTTAGATAATTAAATATTTAGCTCAGAATTACAGTTATACTAATTACATGCGTCTACTACAATTGGAACTATATTCTCGTAGATGCAGTATACAAAAAGATTTATAGTTACTAGCGAATAGCACGCGGCTTCGCCCGCTTTAACTACATTATTAATAATTTACTTATCTGCGTTAGTTTATATATCACTTGAACAACAATATCTATATTATATAGCTATATTGAAAATTGATATTTCAGCCTATTTAATAAAACAGTTATTAACTTATTAAATGCTTTGAACAACATTTTTTCTCACATAATATCCATATACAGACACCGATCTGTTACAATTTAACTATACATACAGATAGATAAACAAACAAACTTAATTTGCAAATCAAAATAATGAAGCAGTATAGATTTTGTCATTCCATCTCAAAACTTGTGGGTAGAATATCAAAATGATTAATTGTCATTTCATTTACAAATTACAGTACGGTGGCGCGCTCCTAAAGGTTAACGCAGTAGGTATAATAAATCGTAATGCGTTATAAACATAGAAATTATGTTGGGTCTAGACGTATTTTCACATAAACTGTCATTTTGTTTGTTTTTGTTTTATTTATAATCGCATTTAAGTACTTATAGTATAAAATAAATAAAAAATAAATTAGCTTCACGCTGTATATATTAATAGTATATTTTCTTTTATTTGCTTGCTCATATTCTTTTTTGTCTTTACGCTGTATACTACACGCAGCAGTATAGAAAAATATTTATTTAGAAAACGTATAAAAATTTGTTCTCATCAAGATACGTCGAAATTTTTATACACTTATTACAACTTATTTAGATGCGCATGCGTCGCGACCGGTTCGAAACTTTCTAAAATTTCATAATTTACCCAAAAAAAAAATGTATAATATTCCATAATTCAAAAACAAACCCACCTCATATTATATGAAAACAACCCAATACCAACGAAGGCGTACACTACAGGTAAATCTACAGTACAAATGTGTCCGCATTATTACAAGCCTAGTCCGTCACGTCTCGCTCGCCCTGTGCTAGATGCCAACCTGGATTTATGTACTAGAGACCTCTTATTTCATTATAGTAAACTAATTATCATAGAAATTATGAATATAATTAGTAGTTTAAGTTTATATTGTCTGTCTGTGTGTAGTAAAATACTGTATTTAGTAAAGTAGATTATAGGTGCGATTTATGTCTACGAATGAAATATCATATATTATTATAATATATAAATTAAATCAGCTTCACGCTGTATCCCGCACACAGCAAGGTAGGCAGAGGCTAGTGCCTAGTGTTAAGACACTCCGTTCCCAACTTTCTGCCGAATTCTGGAAGCATTGCGTGTTGAGTGGCAGAACTCAACGCCTCGCTTAGCGTCAACACCAGAGCGAAGAAAAGAAAATATAAATGTAAGTAAATATTTCATTTCCTCGAGTGTGGATTGAACCCACGATCAGTCGATTTTACAGTCACACTTTGTGCCCCTGCGCCACGACTAGCCTCGTAGTAAGTAGATTATAGGCTTCTATTTAGTACCTAATATAATTGTGGTCATATAAAATTCTTTAAATCACATAGTGCATGTGGAGAAACACACACAATGTTCTAGGCTAGAATCCTAGTCAGGGAGATATTTGCGTTATGAAATTATACTGTTATAAATAGGAGAAATTGACGAAAAGTACGGAAAATAATAGCTTTTAGTAATAAGGTACTTTAACTTTTTTTTTGACTGCTAGGCATTACGGAAAATATATCTAAATTTCATTTTTTTTAAGCTGTTTCACGCTGTATCCCGCACATAGCAGGGTCGACAGAGGGAATCTGGAAACTTAGTCTTAACACACTCCATTCCCATTAGACACTTCCGGTTCTGGAGGCATTGCGTATTGACTGGCGCTGCAAAATAAAAATATTATAATACAATACTTAAACAAATGTTTTAAACATATATTTAACGAATTTAATAACGATTAATTGTACATGAGAATGACGACACCGTCTTGGACGCGAACATCGTATTACTGTGGTGTTGTAAGAATTACCGCAAGCTAATGGCGTCCATCCTTACTTGTGATATAAAACTTAGGTTGTCTTTACATTACATAATGATGAATAATATAAATCTTTTTTTTTCTCTACGTAGAAAATGTATCAAATATACTGTATCAATGATACTAAAGGAAGGTCACGTAAAAAGCATGAAGATCCCTCGGAATGCATGTATGAAGAGGTTGATGACAGTGGGCGAGGCGAAAGAGGTATGTAGAGACCGTAGCGTTTGGCGCTCTGTTCTCTCTTACTACCCTGCTAGGAGTAAAGAGTGAAGCTAAGTAAGTTAATATAGAAACTGTATTTGGGTCGATTTTGAATATTATTATTTATCTTTTTTATAATATATTTTTTATATTTTACGGTATCTTTTTTCATTATCAAAAAACTAAATATAAACGTTTGTTCATAAACCATAGATCAATCATAAATATATATCAATTTAGATTAAATTATACAACAAATGTAATTATAATACAATTTATCTTTATATACTTGTATCTAAGTACCTATAAGATATTAATAATAGTGACTCTAAGAAAAATGTTTTGTTTTTTATCTCATCTAGAAATATGTTTTATTCAAAATTACTTAACGATAACAATAAGAAAAATAAGCATATTAATATTAAATAAAACATCCATTTAAAACATCTAAAAATACAAGACGAGGCCAGTCGTGTCGCAGTGGCACAAAGTGTGACTGTAAAACCTACTGGTTGTGGATTCGATCCCCACTCGAGGATATGAAATATTTACTTAAATTTATATTTCCATTTCTTCACTCTGGTGTCGAGGCAAAAGCGCGGCGTTGAGTTCTGCCACTCAATACGCAGTGCCACTAAAATTCAGCAGAAAGTGGGTAACGGAGTGTCTTAACACTAGGTTCCCTCTGCCTACCCTGCTGTGTACGGGATACAGCGTGAAGCCAATTTAATTTAATTTTTTTTTTTTAATATAAGAAATTCAAGTTTCTAAATAACACAAGTGCAGCACCGCCCTAAGCGGCGGTCGTGCTCGGACAGTGCAAATTGAAATTAAGACTGAACTGAGTGAGAAAACGATTACGGAGAAATTGTTCTTTTGCAACGGACCGCGTCTTAATAGTTTCCTTCTATCTGCATATTAACATAAACCCTTCTTGTGGCATTCTACTTTATATTGCTAGCTAATTATATTTTACTGCCTATCCTGCTGTGAGCGGGATACAGCGTGAAGCCGATTTTTTAACTGTATTTTATCTTATTTATGAGCCTTACGCTGCATCCCGCATATAGCATGCATGTAGGAAGCGAGAACCTAGTGTTAAGACACCGTTCTCCACTTTCTGCCGATTTTTTCGAGGCATTGCTTGTTGAGTGGTGAAACTCTACGCCAAATTGAAGAAATGAAAATATTAAGAAATAATAATTCACTCCCTCGAGTGAGGATCGAACCCACAATCGTCGCGTTGCAGTCAAACCTCTCAAAGTCAAAACTATATTTCATAAAATATATGTTTTATATATGCATATTATTATTGTAAAACGATAAGAAAAGTCACAATGCGAACGGAATACGGAAGTAAACAAATGTTTTTACACGCGAACGGAACCTTCTGTGGACAACTTCTGGTTACATATTAAAACTTAAATAAAACTATGTATGATTATGTTGCCTATTTATTCACTTAGTCTGGAAACATAAACAAATGATTGTGTGAGATGGTAGGTATCTACACATAAATCAGCTTCACGCTGTATCCCGCACACTGCAGGGTATGCAGATGGAACCTAGTGTTAAGACACACCGTTCCCCACTTTCCGCCAAATTCTGCAGGCATTGCGTGCTGAGTGGCGGAACTCAACGCCGCGCTTTGCCTCGACACCAGAGCGAAGAAATGAAAATATAAATGTAAATAAATATTTCACTTCTTCGAATGGGGATCGAACCCACAACCAGTCGATTTTACAGTCTCACTTTGTGCCTCTGCGCCACGACCGGCCTCAGGTATCTACACAATCTTCAAAAATAAAAAAAATGGAAAATAAATTTCATATTAACTTACCTAGACAAATAAAGCAATTTATGATATAAACTATAAGAAAAATATTATTGATTTGTTTTTTTTTTTGGCTCCTGTATAGTTTGAGTAGGGAGAGAATGTAGAGAAAATTACCAAGGAATTAAAAAGAAATAACACTCAATACTTACAGTTTTAGTATTGAGCGATTTCTTGCATCTATCGAATGGTTTTATTATAACATATTAATATATATTTTAGGTTTCTCTGTTATTCTTATCTTCACACTGTATTTTTATTTATTCTTAGCCCACACATTGTAGGGGGGGCAGAGGGAAACTTTAAACCTAGTGTTAAGACACTCCATTCTCATTAAGACACTTCCGTTTCAACTTTCTGCCGAATTCTGGACGCATTGCGACTTAAATAGCGAAACTTAACTACCAGAGTTCATCATATCATGAATATAATTCGATCACAAATTTCAAAGAGTCAAAGAGTTTTCTTTCTTAATGACTTTAAAGTCTTTTAAAAAATCGTTCGTATCCTCACCACACTTGCATAATCTAATGGAAAAATGAGTCTATAGGTACTGCAAGCCTTCAAGGTTCAAGCTGATACATCCACTCCATAGTTGTTTTCAAATATCTAGCAACATCTAAATACGACATAAATTAGTCCACATGACCACATTTCTCAGTTCAAACGTAACATTGAGAAAACAAGTGACAGATTTGAAGTGCAAACACCGCTATCGCTCTACATCGGACTGTGTAAGATAGCGATGGTATTTAATTAAGGATAGGGTGACCGCGTGGAGGACGTCTTGCTGTCAGTATAAGAATATTTGTAAATTTATTTTTTAAATGTAGAGCTAAATTATTCTTTAATTGTGCACTTTTTAAATATGGAAATATATAAATTGTCATCCAGCCCATAGTGTGGGCAGAGAAAAACTGGGAAACTAGTGTTAAGACACTCCGCTCAAATTAAGACTCACTCGCAATAAGATACCTACTTAAATTTGTACACGTGTGCGCTTGCGCCACGTAACTTTAGCTTAATTAAAAAAAAAACATTACTTCGTATACATATCAATAATAATATATAATTATACAAATAATCCAATATAAATATCACGACATATTTCAAAATAAAAGTTTTATTGTATAATTGAATTAAGTACACACTAAATTTTTAAAAGAAAATATACAAAAAACATCTATTTATCACTTTATTTATTAATTAAAACGTATCTAATATATCAAAAATATTAATAATTAGGTTATTAATACATTCCACTATTACATTTCAGTATACGAAGAGCCACAAGGTCGTTTTTTTAATTATTCAGCACACCACCGAGGCCTTCATTTCCGCTCCGCCTATCACTGACATCGCATACGCGGTATTTTCCAGGGCCTTAATACCTGATCAAATATTATACGTTGCTGTTACCTTTGGACCACACACAATCATAGAAAGCCTTATTATTTATTGGCATAATTATATGTAATCTTGTATTAATTGTTTTATATTTAATGTGGTTAAATAATGTTCTTGTTTATTTATTAAGGCCAGTCGTGGCGCAGAGGCACATAGAGTGGGGACTCGAGGAGATGAAATATTTATTTAAATTTATATTTCTATTTCTTCGCTATGGTGTCGAGGCAAAGCTCGGCGTTGAGTTCTGCCACTCAACACGCAATTCCTCCAGAATTCGGCAGAAAGTGGGAAACAGAGTGTTTTAACACTAGGTTTCCTCTGCCTATCCTGCTGTGTGCGAGATAGAGCGCGAGGCTGATTTAATTTAAATTAAATTTATTAATTAATTGTATTTACAGTATATTCAATGACTTATCTTTTGAATTGAATTGTTGAATAATTATTTTGATAGATACGTTTTTTGTGTAAAATTTGGAAACAGAATGAAAGAGAGAAAAGTGATTCATTTTCTTAATGGCGGATTATTATTGTCTTTTGTTGAAGTAATTAATAAACAAAGTTTAATAATATGAGGTATATGAGACCAGTCGTGGCGCAGGGACACAAAGTGACAAAAAAATTGTATAATAAAAAATATGTATTTTTTTATTTTAATATAATTAATATGGCTGTGAAGTAATGCAAATCCGAGTCTTCAGTGTAAGGATGTGTACACTAATTGATGGTCAAAATTGTAATTTTTACAATAAAAAACTTATATTGTGTAGAGATAATTTAAGGAAAAATATTAATAGAACTATATGAGGGGTAGAAAATATTTTCATTAAAATAATTCCCAAAATTGGGGCTGAAACTGCAAATATAGCCCGTAAACTTATATATTAACTGTATGACTGAATAACTTTATGGAAAAATATAACATTTCACAAAACAAAAACAAGTAATTTTATTAAGACAAACATACAATAATTCTCATAAACAAATAAAATTAAGAGAAGTCTATCATAGTCCACGTGTTTATATGTCAAATCGCATAGTACATTTGTCATACAATAAACGGCCGGTAGGCGTCTCGTATTAACTCAAGGCACGACGTTGCGGCAACGGTAATAGTTGTGTTTGTGGTCAGATACCTAACGTAATGATGGAATATTAGAATGCATTTTTAGACTATATTCTCTTTTTTTTAAAACATTTTTAAAGTGTTATTACACACTTAGGAAAGAAAATGAGATGCTAACAACATAAATAAGTTGTGACAAGCGTATAATAATTTCGACATTTCTTGATGAGAGCGTATGGCATAGTGATCAGAGCGCCTGGTCGGTTTTCAGGAGGCGCGAGTTCAAGTCCGCTACGTTAAAATTTTTATACTTTTTCTAAATAAGTATATTCTCTTTTTTAATTGAGTAAGGAAAAAGGATGTAGTGACCTATTTCTACTGGCTTGAAAGAAACGTTCTTAATTGTATTGCTTTCTAAAAATGGAAAATATGTATTTTTAATCATATACAAAATAACTTTATCATTATAATTTTTATATCATATCGTTTCGTCCACTGTTGGACATACGCCTTCCGCAAGATGGTACCGTCTTGACCTTCCCAACTATCTTCGATTGCCAAAATGGTAGAAGATTATTAAGTAGCCTACGAATAAAAATTAATAATTAAATTTACGATTTAAATTACTACGCTTCTGACGCTACCTAGGCATTATAGGTGGGTCTGTAAGCAATAAGCATGACCATCGTGCGCGTGCGGTCAACCTTCCTTGAACTATGCCTTCTCTTAATGTCACAAGCTAGGAGAGAAGCATTAGACTCATCTAAATATTCTGTATGTTTTCTTTTTGTTATCTATACATAAAAATAAAAAAATAATATTATGTTTGCTTGTAGTTTCCAAATAAATGTAGTAATTTCAAGTCAGCTTCACGCTGTATCCCGCACACAGCAGGATAGGCAGAGGGAACTTAATGTTAAGACACTCCCTTCCCCATTTTCTGCCAAAATCTAGAGGTATTGCGTGTTGAATGGCAGAACTCAACGCCGCGCTTTGCCTTGACACCAGAGTTTTACAGTCACATTTTGTGCCCCTGCTCCACGACCGGCCTCAAGGTCTCAATATTTCAAGTCGAATAGTTATTTACACGATACTAAATTACAAACAAACATTTTTTTTTGTCTGGCTGTCATTCTGTTTGTTCGGGCTAATCTTAGGAACAGCAGAATATTTTTTTTAAATTGTACATAAAGGCTACTTTTTATGCCGGAATTCGTACAGGATAGGGTTTTAACGCGAGAAAAACGTTTGCCGAGCGTACCCAGATAGATATAGATAAAATAGGTCAACATTTTTCTACTAAATACAACAATTTTTGCGAGCAAGATCAGATAAAATTCCAAAAGATTTAAATGACGATTTATTAAGTGTATAACACTAACTAATTTTCCCTAAATACACTTAAATAAAAAAGAGGTGAAGCAGCGCGGGGGCCGTCAATATTATTAGGTAATTTGTGAAAATATTTTTATTTTCGTATAAGTATTTTTTTCTTTAATTTTTAAATGTTATCAAAAATAATCTATAAGGAGCCCTGCGAATGCGTTTAGACCAGGGGTTCCCAACCTTTTCTTGATCAAGGACCACTTTTATATCATTCCTGGTAGCAGGGACCACTATGCATGTAGGTATATTAAAAATTAACTGTGATAATTAAACAGAACCTTCGCCTCACCATTCCCAGTCGTAAAATTAAAATTGTTCGCGGACCACTTCTAGGCTTCTGCGGACCACTGGTGGTCCGCGGACCACCGGTTGGGAACCACTGGTTTAGACGAACAAACACAATGTTTAAAAATATAACCTACTCTTTTTTGGGATTCAAACGTAGCACACACACAGGTAATAAGCGATGAGAGGTATAGGTATAAGTACTATACTTATATATATAGTAAGGATAAAGCTATACATATACCTATGTATATGTATAGCTTAATTCTTACTCCACACCTATAACGGCACCAAGTTAACGAAGCAAAACTTTTACAACAGCATAATAGTATTTTATTTAAAAAAAAACATTTATTTTCTACAAACCTCAATGAACTAAAAGTGAAATTAGAAAATCAAGAACAACAAAAAAGAAACATTATTTAACTAATAATGGCCTTTGTTACACAGCTTCTGTTCCTTTGTTATAATAGTCAAAACAACTACAAACTTATCATAAACAATTACACAGTCATTAAAACGCACTCCTCAGGGATGACGAAAAAAAAGGGAACAAAACCAAACAAATGTCACAAATCGATTGTCTTTTTTTGTCCATTTCGGACAGGCGGTAGCTTGTAAGGGTATTTCAATACATTCTAAACGACTGTCCAAACTTTGCACAGAGTAGAATTTTTACACACAACTTTTTGAATCTACTGGAGATTTAGAAATTTATTTAGAGGGTGTCATTTTCAACTGTGGCAATAATAGGCTAAAGTGGCAGGTTGTCGTTAGCGGCAACCGCAAATTTGTCAGACCACCTTGCAGCAAAACGAAATTTATGGTCCCAGCAAGGAAGAGGATGTAAGCCGTGCCGTTGCATAATCCTCAGAATTTATGGTTGCTTTTGTTGATTTTATTGGCCGATGTCATTTTTACGTCGTATTATTACGTTAAACTGACTAATTACGGAATACAGCAAACCATTGTTAGGTATTTACGATACAATGGTACAACACTAAAACTATTTTCAAAATATGAGTAGGTACTATGGTGAAAGTAGTTGTGGCGCAGGGGCACAAAGTATGACTGCAAATGCGACTGGTTGTGGATTCGATCCCCACTCGAGGAGATGAAATATTTATTTGCATTCATATGTTCATTGCTTTGCTGTGGTGTCGAGAGAAAGCGCGGCGTTGATACTTATTTAGAAAACGTATATAAATTTGAACGTAGCGGGACTCGAATCCGCGCCTCCTGAAAACCGACCAGGCGCTCTGACCACTAAGCGGCGCGGCGTTGAGTTCCGCCACTCAACAAGCAATATCTGCCTACTCTGCTATGTGTGGGATACAGAGTGATATTATTTTTTTATGAGTATAATGATGATAACTAATTTCTATGTTACATTCAAATCTTATTGACGGATTGCTAATAGTAAGTAGACGAGATCGTCAAAACAGATATCGGAAGCAATTCTATGAATCATTATAATCGATTTCACAATAATATATCGAGTGTATCTCCAAAATCGATCACGCCCACGGAAAATCGAATTGTATTCAAAATCTGCACGTGAGGCAGAGGTCGGTCCTTGTATTAGAAAGAGGAAATCCGGAGTTTATTGTTGTATCCAACACTTAGGCACTTTACCTGACCGATAGATAAAAGACCTTAAAGAATGGGGCCGCGGCAGCCATACTTTTTTCTTAATTATATGGTGTCAGTCTTCCTGCGTTCAACACGAAAAAAATCATAAAAAATCTAATTCATAAAAAATATATGCAAATAAGATGCAACGGTCTTGATATTGTTTGGAACTGGTTTTTGCAAAATAAAAAATGGTAAATTTTAATATTCTCACGTTATCGTTTCATTTTTTTATGAAAATTTCTAATGAGGGTTTAATTTGAAGATCTCTTTGGGGTTTGATTTCGGTGGCTTTTTTTGCATGTTTTTTCATAGTTTTATTGTTTGCAAAAACTAAGTCTCGTAACACGGTTGTCGCAAAAAATAATTACTATGCTGATTTATGCGATTTGTCGTTACATAAATTTATTTCTTAACTAAGTTTTTTTTAATTAATTTTGTACCCTTATTCTTTGCGTTAACTTAATTTGAATGTATATCTTTTTTTTTATTTTATATTTTTTCACTTTAACTCGTATGAAGTTATTTGTTTATTTATATATATTTATAGTTTATATGTTTATTTATAACTGTAGTTAAATGTAAAAGTTAATAGTACTAGAATTTCGTACTTTATAATATGATGCGATAGAAACAGGTGGTATAGGTAAATACATATAAATACTTATATATTTTTTGTTTAAATCTACTTTTAATATATATTTTTAAATGAAACATGACTGTCACAAATAAAAAATATCAAGAAATTTAACAAATAGAAAATCAAAGCCAAATTTCAAATATTGCGTGTGCTTATTTTTTACTATCACATCTATAAAAGAGACGACCGTATCTGTTTTTGTGCCAAAGAAATAAATTAAACTATCCTTAGGGGAGATTTTTACCGTTATATCTAATCTGCATGAAAAAAAACCTTTTAAAAACCCGCGGACGTCTGTGGGAACAGAGCATCTTAAAAAACTTAGACAGGAAGCGTACGGTAAGTGTAAATATCTCGGTTGACATTGAAGTTTTATGACGAATATTTATTTCGGAGATTTATATCAGTGGTCCCATAGCTACCCTCTGTTTTTATAATAACCTAGAATTGTCACAATTTATGGTTTTTTTTCTTATGTTATGTTTGCATGTTTTCTTTTATAGGCTCAGTAAAAAAAAAGCTAGTGACAAGTCACTCTGAGCGCGTAAAGAGCGCTTTACATGTGTGTGTTTGTATGTATAATGCTAAATTATGTCTTACAAAAAAAAATTGTATGCCTTTTGCAAAATTTAATTACTATCACATATTTATGTGATATTTTATAAAAATACAAGAAATCATATAGCTCAATTTTGTTTATTAAAATTTAAATCTAGTCCTGCCCTTTTTAAGTACAACCGGAACTAACAAATTTAATATAATTTGGTAGAACCACTTGTTTTCAAACTATTCAATAAAAATTATATTTTTTCTCAAGCAACAAAAACTAAGTCTTATTTATCTAATGACTTTATTATTTCTTCTCATAATTTAATTATAGTATACATATAAGTAGAAATAAAATATACATATAAGGGGAAATAAAAACTGTATACCCAAAATATTAAAATAAGTAGTGGCGTATAGATATTTAATAAAATTATTAAACTACGTAAAATAACATTAATAAATAACATAATAAAACAAAAAAAATTAAGATCATATTAAAAGTCAGCCATAAAAGTTTGACAACCTGTGTACAGCTCGATAGAGACCGACCCCACAGTTTTTTCAACATCCCCACAGTACCGTATGTTTATAAAAACGTATGCACATTTTTTAAAGACGCATCCCCGATCAAGGTGCGCTCTACGTACTGCATTGTGCAAGGGACATCTTTGAGAGTTTTTAATAATTCTCTAAGTGATCTTTTTTTATATGCGAGTTTGTTTTTTAAATTTTCTCACGCAGTGCTATTGAACGCAGATCTGTGGGTAGATACATCCGATTGTATTGTCAATCGTATTCGAGTGGAATTAATTGTGATAGAAATTATTATTTTGTATCGATATTATTATTTCATAACACAGCTTGCTAGCATCTTTGTATATTTCATCTTCGTTCTTCTTCCAATTTGCTAACAATTCATATTAATAAACAATTTTTTTTACGTTTCACGTTATATTTCGCATACTTTATAGCAGAATAGATAGAGAGAACCTAGTGTTAACACACTTCAACCCTGACTTTCCTTCTCATTTTCGACACTTGAGTGGCAGAACTCAACGCTGCGTTATGTCTTATCACTCTAGAATGAGGAAATGAAAATAATTTACTATCCCGATGCTCACAATGACTGTGGGCTCAATCTGTGTTCAGGTTGTATTTATACTTCACCAATTGGTGTTTTCCCGAATTGATGAGAAGTTGTTTTAGGTTCTGTTATTAAACAGCATGAGAACAGTGAAGAAAGAAATGACAAATTACTTAATTTAATTAAATTGGAAATTATAGAATTTTCTCCGCATTAAATAAAAGAGTATATAAATACAAAGAAAATATAAAAAATCATAACGGCACACCTATAATTTTGATAGACACACGATACCCAATACACAAAAGTACAATGAAAAAAAAAACAAAACGTTACCGTTGTTAATAAAAACAAAAAAAAATAAAGTGATAATAGCGACTCATTTTCGTCAACAATTGCATAGCAGTTATGGCTCCCGCATATAAATTACAATATAAAAACTGTAATTTAATATAAACGAGATGACAAAAATCCGGCCAATGGCTGTATAAAAACAACATGAAAAACAGTTGAGGGCTACTGGATGTGGAAAAAATTAAAAGGGGTAAGTAAAACAAAAAATAAAAAACTACCCTGGCCTATTATTGTTACGGGGTTTAGGACTAGCGGTTAATTTCGTTAAAGTTAATTTATTGTTTTTTTTAATTTGTATGTATTTCTATAAATTTCCATGTATGGGCGTGCGAAATATTTGTTTTGCTAATTGGTTATATTATTTTTTTTTTATGAAAATACAAGTTTAGTTTTAATTTTTGTTATACGAATGTTAGGTTTAAATTGAATAACTTACAGTTACTAACTACAAGCGGCAGAATAATTAGACATTAGGTAATAGTTTCTTTTTTCAGAACTTTAATAATAGTAATATAATATTTTAGTGTGCCAATTTTTTTAAGACGCGGCGCTGAGTTCCGCCACGCAACACGCAATGCCTCGAAAATTAGGCGGTAAGTGGGAATCGGATTGTCTTAGCACAAAGAATCCCTTTCCCAACCGTGGGATATAACGTGAAGCTAAAACAAACCATATTTTATTAATATCTTTCCAGTTATTCAAAGATAATAAAAACATATAAGCAGTAACTTTACTTAACACTTATGTTTAAAAATTGAAAAACACCAACAATTGTATTGAGCGTTAAATTTTCTCAATTTAAATACACCTAAAATTAAAAATGTCCAAAAAAAACACAACAAAATCCAATTATAATCTATTCCTTCATATTTATATTTATAAAGACCTTGATATTTAGTATAATATCTGGTTAAATTTCGCCATCAGTGAGAATGACACGATCTTTAGCCTATCCAACCTCTACGCTCGACGTTCATCCCTTTCACCGCTGTGTCAATTGTTCAATCAGTATTGTCTTTTAAACTATTTATTTATAGTTTGAAGGTGTTCGTGTTGTATCGAATTTGCTTTGTTTTTATTTTTTAGAGATCGGTTCGCTTCGTAAGTTTGACAATTTAAAAGAATTCTCGTTGGATTTGTGAATATTTGATCCAGAGGCCAGTCGTGGCGCGGCGGCACGAAGTGTGACTGTAAAACCTACTATTTGTGGATTCGATCCCCACTCGAGGAGATGAAATATTTACTTAAATTTATATTTCCATTTCTTCGCTCTGGTGTCGAGGCTAAGCGCGGCGTTGAGTTCTGCCATTCAACACGCAATGCCTTCAGAATTCGACAGAAAGTGGGGAACGAAGTGTCTTAATATTAGGTTCCCTCTGCCTACCCTGTTGTATGCGGGATACACACAGGATTTTATATTTGATCTATTTTGATACTCGTTCCGCCACTCAACACGCAAAGCCGGGGAAAATCCGCGGAAAGCGTAGAATGGAGTGTCTTAACACTAGATACTGCCTGCCCTGTTATATACGAAATACAGCGTGAAACTTCTGTTTTCTTTTTTAATTCGCTATGATTAATTTTAAATATTTGAATGAATACGACGATTGTGGTCTTCCATAATTACAATTTCAATCAAATGTATATTAGACTTTAAAAAATCCTTAACAAATGGTTGAAATTAAAAATATTTTTTTTATTACACTTATGCATCCTGCACATTCTTTATTGAAATTGCAACAATTCGATCCCATAGGCATTTTCTGTTGAGTAACAATGTAGAGTTCTAAAATAACATTAATATTAATTGGATTTATATACTAAATTAGATACTAAATTATAATTAAGCTATTATAACGTTGTCAAGAGTGGAGTATGACATTCCAATAGCGAAACGTCATCACTATTAATGTAAATATGCTAACATATACTTATTTAGAAAACGTATACAAATTTGAATGTAGCGGGACCCGTACCCGCGCCTCCTGGAAACTGACCAGAGACTGGCCAGAGCGCCTGGTCGGTTTCCAGGAGGCGCGGGTTCGAGTCCCGCTGCGTTAAAGTATTTTTCTTTCCTAAGTATGGATTAACACTTTAAAAATGTTAAAAATGCTAACGTGTATTCTCGTATTATGTAGCATTATCACTTTTGTGTTTTCTCTATATACATTCACGAAGTGATTACTGTTGAACTGGCACAATCAGCTTCGGAACGTCACACTCAAAGAAGAGTCAGCAATTTCTGTTTCTATATTAAATGATAATGATATCAAAATAATGAAAACAATAAATAATAACAACTTCAATATGCCTTAAACATCTGAAAGGCACTTGACACTAATCTCAAAAAAATCACACTCTATATTTTTGTCTGCCTAGCTGTGTACATTATCAGTAAAACAATAAATAAATCAGCTTCACGCTGTATCTCGCACACAGCAGGGTAGAGGGAACCTAGTGTTAAGACACTGCGTTCCCCACTTTCTGCCGAATTCTGGAGGCATTGCGTGTTGAGTGGCAGAACTCAACGCCGTGCTTAACCTCGACACCAGAGCGAAGAAATGGAAATAGAAATTTAAGTAAATATTTCATTTCTTCGAGTGGAGACCGAACCCACAACCAGTCGGTTTTACAGTCACACTTCGTGCCGCTGCGCCACGACTGGCCTCTATAAAAAAAAAATTTTTTTGTTAATAGCGACAAATTGCTTTCAAAAAACCTACAGACAGAGAAAAATGAAACAGCTAGTCTAATATATTCGTATGACACAAATGACGAGGCAGATGCAAAACAAACCGACTAACGAACTATGGTCGACGCCATAAATTATTTAAATATGACTTGTAATACAGTATGGGCCTGTAACACAAGATATGCATAAAAGGGTTAGAAAAAAATCTGAGGGTGACATTTTTTTTTTTAGTTTTGCGAGGGTCACAGCTATGTTTGGCCGGCATTCGTTATGGTAATAAGGGTTGTATTGAATATTAAGAAAGATTTCGCACGATCATTCTATAAATCTATGAATAGCATTTCAGTTATATTCATGATTCTATAATATTATAGATATTTTTTTTTAAATGACAATGGACTAAGAATAAAGACTAATTTTTATTTTAATAATATAATGTGTAAGTGGGGAACGGAGTGTCTTAACACTAGTTTCCCTCTGCCTACCCTGCTGTATGCGGGATACAGCGTGAAGCTGATTTTAATATAAAAACAAACACAATTTGAAAAATAATTTAATTTGTTAGATATATAACGCTAAATATATAAAATATAAATCTCCAAGTGAATTACCCACTAGAATATTTTTTTTTTGACAAATTGTACAAAAAACCAAATGACTTATTGATGACTCAAACTGATTTGAGTCAATATATTCTTTTTTTTTACCCACCAACTATTTTACTTTCCTTATAAAAGTAAAAACGTGTTGTATATTTTATTTTCATCCAATCTTATTTAAAATTGCAACAGCGAAGAAGCAAAAAAAGAAAAATAAAACTATCTTATGCTTTAGAAATCAAGCAAGCTGTACAAAGAGACGCTACCGATACAATTACATCCAGTCTACCCCTTATAAACTTACCGCAGGGCATCAGAGTCCGTCCTTTTTTTATCTATTTCTATTTAAAAAATGTGACCAGGTGGGGTTGAAATTAAGTAAAAAAATCTGCAGATATCGTACCCTTACAGGATAATAGTGTCTAATCCTTTACGGGTATCCGCGACTTCTAACTGACATGTGTTACGCATGGACGGTCCTTTGTACCCACCTAAGGTTTTTTCGCGAAAGGATGATGCTTCTTATCCTTCTTTGCCCATTGTGGGTTATATCAGTTCACTAAACTTCGTTTGTTGAATTTAATAGTAAAAAATATTACACAATATTATATGAATGGATAACATTTAGATCTAGTTTTTTAGCGCAATTATTTTACTTTTCTATATATATATATATTTTTCTCTGGTGTTGAGGCAAAGTACGGCGTTGAGTTCCACAATTCAACACGCAATGCCTCCAGAATTCGGCAGAAAGTGGGGAACGAAGTGCCTTAACGCTAAGATCCCTCTGCCTATCCTGCTGTGTGCGGGATACAGCGTGAAGCTGATTTGATTTTTAGTCTTTTAAGTCAAAAAGAAAAAAAAAGATGTACGAAAGATACACAATATGAAATACACAACAAACCACGAAGTAGCCTCAAGGCAACTCTACCTTAGGCCTAAAAATATAATACGAATCACAAGTAATTATTCATACTTTATAAAATTAAAAAAGAAGCAATACCACTCATCACGAACAAACAATGGCTCGTCCACACGTGTCCGCTTAACATTATCGATTGTCCTCATATTGTCCTCACACTCATGCGGGCTTACGAGTTGTGACGTCATGGGACATTGAGTTTCTGTTGCTCAATTACGGTACGGTAATTTCCCATTATACCTGGACTTATTTTTAAATATTATTATCAATTTTTCACTTTTATTTAACTTCACGTTTTATTCTTTTATTCTGGTACCTGACCAGAAGTGGAATTAGTGTCAAGACACTCTGTTATGCGCCAATTACTGATATTTCATGTTTTTTTTGCTACACGCTGTATGCGGAACAAAGCAGGGTAGGCAGAGGGAACCTGAGGGCCTAGTATTAACTCTCCGTTTCTATTAAGAACGTCTCGTTACCTACTTTGCGCCGAATTGTAAAGGCAGGCAGTGGGCAACGGTGGTGTTGATTAGCGGCTGACCCCACGCCGCGCTTTACCTCATTACCACAGCAAGGAATTAAAAAATATATTTAATTGCACAGAGAATCGAACCCACAACTGACGCTTTTATATACGCACGCCTGTACTGCGCCACAACGGCCTTTTGTTAAGTGGCTTAACTTAACTCTGCACTTCGTGTAAGAGGTTCAATCCACACTAACGCTTTGTTAGTGTGGATTGAACCCACAACCATCGCGCTTACAATCAGACTCACTAACGATCTCACAATGACCTCTTTATATTCTATTACATTAATAATAACATAAAGATCAATTAAAAAATATATAATTCGATATCTTCTGCGTGTTCGTATATAAAAAAAATTATCTAGAGTAATCACTTATTTAAGACTACATAGACAAGTATACAAAAAAAATATCGCATAGACTGTGGGGCACTTCTTAATTGTGCTGAAATACACTATTTTTTTGATGTGAAATAAACTAAAAAATTACTTCAATTTTAATAAAGAAGACATCTCAAAATTTCTCACGCATATGGACATTATTAAATCTCCAAACAAGAAAGCAGATGCTATATATTATATTGATAAAGAAGATTCCTAAAAAAACGTACGTACCCTGAGAAATTCGCTAATCCTCACCTATGACCCTAGGCCATTTATACTCTGGACCGTTAAAAAAATAAATTACACTGCCAAAGAAAAGAAACCATTGTTTGCAATAAAAAGTTAAGAGTAAAGTTACCTTGTGATTTGAATAAGTTTTTTTCTTTTGCAATCGAGGGGTGAACACAAAAAGTTAGCCCCACACTACGAGTCCGTATAGTTTTTTTAATAGGAGGGCAGTAAAAAGTGAATATTACCTATGCATAGTATTGCAAATTGATTTTGGTCAATATTCTCACGATCGCATCAGTTGTTAGATTAGTATATACTTATAAAAAATATCAATTCATACATCCAGATACAAAGATATAATTGTTTGTACTGCTGAAAAAAAAATTATGGTCTTTTTAATAGACAGAAAAATCATTCTTTTCATGTTTGATTGCACACTGTTTTGATTTTTTTTAAATTTTTTATAATTATTATTATGCATCCCTATACAAACATTTTTTTAAAAATAATTTATTATGAAGAGAAAAATAAAATTAATTAAATAGTTTTGTTTTGAAGAAATTACTACAAATGGGGATGGGTTCGATCCCCGCTCGAGGAAATGAAATATGTATTTAAATTTATATTTTCATTTCTTCATTCTGGGTTCGAAACAAAGCCCGCCACTCAATACCTCCAGAATTCTCCTTTAATTTTTAAACTACCAACTTGACTTAATTTTTTAACTACTTGACTTAAACTACAAATAGTTCTCTAATAACGATTCGACTGAAGTTATTTTAAACCATCAATAGTTTCCTTCACTAACAGTTAATTACCACAGATCAACATCTATTACTGTCATTGATAATGTAATGCGGGTAAAGCCACAAGGCACAACTTGGCTAGCAGTGCCTACATGTAAAAACGTGTCACCTCGTGTCAAAAGATACCTGTCCGACCGCGTTATCTCTTATCACCTATTTACATTCGAGGAAATGCACGATGCGGGCCAACAGTGTTTCCGTGCTGTTGATACTAGAATGGACCTCGTCAAATGATTAACCTTTATGCTTAAAATGATATGATAATGTTTGCACTAAATAATATTTTTTTTTGTTTCACGCTGTATCCCGCACACAGTAGGGTAAACAGAGGGAAGCTTATGCTAAGACACTCCGTTCTCCATTTTCCGATAAATTCTGGAGGTGTTGCGTGTTGAGTGGTGGATCTAAACGCCTCGCTTAGAGCGAAGAAATCCTTATATAAATTTAAATAGAAATAGAGGCCAGTCGTGGCGCAGAGGCATAGAGTGTGACTGTACAATCATCTGGTTGTAAAAGAGACTGAAAAGTTTGTATGGTTGATTTCACCTATCTTAAGACCTACTGTTTCAGAATTTAAAAAAAATGTGTAGATTACTTCATTTGTGGAGGAAGGTTCCATCTAACCCACTGTAGTTTCATCAGGTCAGTGTCACTAAATATTTAACATTTAGTGTGCATTTTCTTTTAATTTACAGCTTGAAAAGAAAAATCGTATGATATATTATAGCTTTTATCTTTCTCTCTCTGCTCTCCTTTACTTTAGATAAATTATAATAAGATACTTCAATATTTTTCGACAAATTGTTAGTAGATATATATCATTTCATAGCCTTACATTCTCGCTTTTAAAATAATTAAATAATATCTTATTAACAAGTATTGCTAGTAGATTTAATTGTGGGTTCGATCCCCACTCGAATACTCTGAAATATTTATTTACATTTATATTTTCATTCATTTCATTTCATTGTTCTAGTGTCGAAACAAAGCGCGGCGTTGAGCTCCGCCACTCAAAACGCCGTGCCTCCAAAACTGAGCCGAAGTGCGGATCGGAGTATCTTAACATTAGGTTCCCTCTGCCTACCCTGCTGTGTGCGGGATACAGCGTGAAACTGATTAAAATCAATATACAATTTTATATACATTATTTAATAACTAACATTGAGGCCATCGTTGCGCAGGGGCACAAGCGTGCGGCTGTTAACGCCACGGTTGTAAGTTAAATTCTTAATTAGAGAACGAAATATTTTTAATTCTTCGCTCTGGTATCAAGGCGAAATACGGCGTTGAGTTCCGCGTTTCAACACGTTATGACCCAAGAATTCGCCGGAAAGTGGAAATGTCATTTATGGAAGACGGAGTGTCCTAACTCTAGGTTCCCACCGTAAAGCTAAAAAAACGTCATATTGACAATATATGTATGTACATAATATTCCTTAAACGAGAGTAATAACCTTACCATTTAAACAAACAACCCACTATACGAAGTTTCCAATATTTTTGTATATACAACACCACATCCAAAGGGCCGTCATCCGATCACACGTAGTCGAATTACCATTCATTATTATGAAAATAAAAGATTTTTCCTATAAAACGTATGCAGCTGTTTTGTTCATTTTTTACGCTTTTGAATACGCACCTACCGTTATAGGTACAAAGCAATTTTATTTGATAGATTTGTTGACAGATGCGCTTCTACCTTTGAGTGCGACTAATATTGAGTTATTGATGACCATCGTCAAATATGTTATATTTACGGAATAATTATTATTTATATTTATATTCAATTTTATATTACTGAGGCGTTCGTGTGTAGGGGCATAATCGTAGGGCTGTAAACGCGACGGTTGCGGGTTCGATCCTCGCTCGGGGGAATAATATATTTAATATTTTCATTTCCTCGGTCTAGTACGAGGCGTATCCATCTGCCTACTCTGCTGTGTGCTGATAGTGTGAGCGGCAGCTAAAAAAAATACATTTTAAACAAGGATAAGTGATACGTATACAAGAAAATTTAAAGTATAGAAAAAGTTTACTTAGACAATAACAATTTTGACAGAACGCAGAATACAGCCCAAGAAAAATAGGATTTTAGTTTATTATGTTAGTATAATTGGAAATTAGTTTAATAAATTCGACTGAAACTATTAAAACTAACATGTCAATTCAATATTATTGAACGATGTGGAAAACGGAGTGTCTTCACGCTTAATTTTTTCTGCCTACCCTGTTATATGCGGGATACAGCGTGAACTTACAAAATTTACATAAAATAAGGACAGACTCAGAAATGACAACTATGTAGATCTATTGATGTCCATCTGTGCCACGATGTCCTTCAAATGACATGTAAAAAATAGTTTTTATATTAATAAAACTTGTTTATACTTTACATAAATAGTAACCGAAAGATTTATTTCAAAGGTTTATTAATACTCCATAAATTTGTAAATCAGTTTATTATTAATAACTTCATAGTAATAAGATGATCTCAGGTCACAAGACGCCATACAAAGTTAATTAATATTACTCAAAGCTCAGTATTGACCCCTAGCAATGCGCGGGCGCACTGACTCATGTTTCTATCAAAGTTTAATACATGCATTACTAAACAGTACGTGGGATGTCTTATTGTGTACTTATAAAGAATTAATCGTCGTTTTTAATATTAGAAAGTGAAATTTAAAAATAGGTTTATTGTTTATTGATATAATTTAATTGTGATTTTTATAAACTTGAACTCAAATAATGTTATATAAATAATATGCCTTATGGTGCAGTAGTGATGTAAGGACGAATGCAATTTTTTCTTATAAGATTTTTGTTAGACCGGTCGTGGCGCAGAGCCACAAAGTGTGACTGTTGAATCGACTGGTTGTGGGTTCGATCTCCACTCGATGAAGTGAAATATTTATTTACATTTATATTTTCATTTCTTCGCTCTGGTGTCGTGGCGCGGCGTTGAGTTCCGTCACTCAGCACACAATGCCTCCAGAATTCGGCGGAAAGTGGGGAACGGAGTGTCTTAACACTAGGTTCCGTCTACCTGTCCTGCCGTGTGCGGGATACGGCGTGAAGCAAATTTTTAAGATTTTCGTTATTTCCTTGGTCAATCACGTTAGTTTTAAGTTTATTTCAAGATAAATATATAACTAGAGATGCATATATTAATTTGTTTTATTCTTTTATACTTGTTACATTTGTTATATTTCCCCTTACTTTGGTCTGTCATCACTACAGAAAAATACTGTGTGATAACTCACACAGTATTTTTCTGTAGTCATTATCGGCCAGCTGCATTTCCCGGTTTATTTCTCATTTTCCACTTGATTCAGGGCGAAGCGAATCTAAGGACGCTGGATTCAAGGTCATTCTAATAATATAAAAGAAACTGTTTACATTTATATTTTCGTAAAGTTTTTATTTACGCGTTTAATCTATCATAGGAAGGTCAAGAACGACCTACCACGCACTGACGGCAATATCGTTGTAAAATAAAAAAATATATTCACTAAATAGAGTCCTATTCCACAACAATCGCGCTTACCATCAAAACTGACCCACTCCACCACACCGACCTCAAGTTAACAACCAAAATCTAATAAGACAACCGAAGCACTTATTAGAAAACCATTCAAAATTTTCACAATACAACCAATATGGAACACCATACAACCATAAACAATAACAAATTATTAATCTCATCTCGTAACGCCTTTACTTTCATATCTCATGCAAATTCGTCACTGACAATGAAACCATTTGTGCACAAAAACCACATTAATTTTTCATTTACAACCATACATTTTACTCACAACCCAACGGAATAGAGTCAAAAATTGCTTAAAACGTATATTTTGATTAATAGTTTATTTTGGTAATAATATTCATATTATTATGTAAATGTTAGAGACGGATGGACAGACGTTGTTAGAACAATATAGGTGTGGGTGGTATTAACTCATTATTGCTTAGTAATTTAGTTAGCATCGCCTGGACTAGCGCCTTGACCGATATACATTTTGAGTGGCTGTAAAGGTTGTGGGAAAGTGCTGTAGCTGGCTAGCATTCCGCGGGATAGCGTGTATTTCAATCCCATTGTTTGGAAATGTATGTTTATTAGTTACTGTTTCAAGCACTGTAGAGCAATTAGGATGTCTGTTTTGTAGTTATTTTTGTATGTTCTAATCGTGTTTGATTAAAGGAATTTTGTTCTTTTAAATTTTCAAAGTGAGGCCGGTTGTGGCGCAGCGGCACATAGTGTGACTGTAAAACCGACTGGTTGTGGGTTCGATCCCCACACGAGGAGATGAAATATTTGCTTAAATTTATATTTCCATTTCTTCGCTCTGGTGTCGAGTTCTGCCACTTAACACACAATTCCTTCAGAATTCGCCAGAAAGTGGGGAACGGAGTGTCTTTTACTAGGTTCCCTCTGCCTACCCTGGTGTGTGCGGGATACAGCGTGAAGCTGATTTATTTATTTATTAGATATAGATATAGATTTTTAAAGAATATTTCACTGGTGAGATTCTAGTGAGTAATTCATTATAGGTTACCTACTAGAGTTGAGTGATAATAAAATTATGTATTTTTAAGAATTCATTTAATATAAGTTAATAATCGTAGATACATATAGATTTAGTAAAGTAGTATAGAAAATAGCTAATCATGTACAATAGCTGATGACACGGTTCCAGGTTGTCGTTCCGACGGGACATCCTGATAATACTGCGTGCCCGCGTCCATGGTACACTGCGAAGCAAAAGTAACGGCGCTAACACCAATATTTTAAAATTTGCAATATTTTTTTTATTACAAAAAACTTCTAATAAGAATGCTAAATTAGAATGTCTGCTTTCAATTTTGTATTATTTCTTCGGGTTAGTTTGAAAAAAGCACAACGTCGAATTTAAAATATACATACAGAATGTTTCGATTTTTTTTGTTGGAAGCTTCTTAGTTGTCTGCTGGTTACATGTCAATGTTTGTGACGTCATATGAAATTAAATGTGGCGACCTCTAAAAATAAAAATTATAAACTAAAAAAAAATAACTTGTATACACACACATACTTTTATAGAGCGAGATTATCATTAGTCGGATTTCAATTTTTGAACTTGACTTTCATTATCTATTTTACAAAATATATCTAAAAATAAAAAATTATGCATACTTACGAAAACGCACAAAAAAATTATATCTCCTGGAGATATCTGATACCTGGTCGAGTCGCGGGTTCGAGTCCTGCTACGTTCTAATTGTTATACGTTTTCCAAATAAGTATTTTTCTTTCCTAACTGTGGAATAACACTTAAAAAAATATAAAAAATAAAAAATTAAGTGTTACGTAAATTTGCACTTCACTGTACAAGATATAATGGTGCGACCATTGGCGCGCGGGCCAACAATTACCCTATTGGAGCAATTGTTGTGCGACGCTGCCCGGCGCGGCGCGGCGCGGCGTCCTGCTCATCATGCTCGCATGTCGAGATATCATCCGCATTACACTATCATATACTAGTGCTAGACGCTATATTATTATTATTACTCATTGCGGCCAGTAGTGGCGCAGCGGCACGAGGTGTGACTGTAAAACCCACGTTGTAGGTTCGATCCCCGCTCGAGGAGATGAAATATTTACTTAAATTTATATTTCCGTTTCTTCGCTCTGGTGTCGAGGTTAAGCGCGGCGTTTTGTTAAGCTATATTGATGTTGGAGATTTTGGCAGGACATGTAGTATGTTTTGGTAATTAGAAAAATATGAATGATATCAAAGTATTTTTATTTTTAGCCTTACTAATATGACGTAGGTCTGAGGGCCCTGGGATCTCAGTCTACAATTTTATAATCTCCAGGCAAAGCGTGGTGTTGAAGATTTAATGAGTTTTAACATTAACAAAATTAAATCTAGCTACCTATATACATACTGTAATGAAGAAAATGTTAGAGATTAATTCGAATATCCACTCATATTTCAGGCCATGGCTAGTAAAGTCATAAATATAATTTCTTACAATAATATAACATATATGGTAAACGTCAGATTTATGCCGATAACAAATTAGTGTGAGTAAGGAACGTGCATAAGAAGAGTCCAAGTAGATTACGGAACCCTTACAATTATTAATACTTCCCCAATACCCCTTGCGTTATTCATCAAAGCTAATAACAACTTTTAGAAGTACCGTTATTTTATATTTATTATGGAATCTGTCATATATTTTCATATTATATTTTTTATTCTCTTCACGCTTTACGACTTCACGCTGTATCCCGCATTTGGCACGGCGGGCAGATAGCCGAGGCCGAGTATTACGACACCTACATACGGATTATCCAAACTTTACACTACAGTTGTCATGTTACCAGAGCGAGGTAATTAAAATAAATTATTCCTTTTTGTGGGAATCAAACCTACGACCATCACGTTTACAGTTAGACGCTGTGCCACGATGGCAACAGTTATGATTTGTTTATAGAACAATTTTTCGTCATTCAGTCAATTTAAATTATTAAATATTTCTACTCAAACAATAATATTATAAAATCGTCCAATATAAGTAAGGGTTCCCATGCTTTCGTAATATAATAATATGATAATTGTAAAACAAATTATTATAATCCAAACCTATGATACAAAAGACCCCTAAACACTATATTAAATATTTAATATATCACGAATCTTATTAATATATAATATTTAATATACCACGAATATATCACGAAAAAAAAATATTTAAAACCTTATCAAGCTGGGCGTACTTCAAATTCTCAATAAATGGAAGTTACCACTAAAAAACCAACATGCAACATTTTTTTTTTTATATTTTCGATACCATATCCAGATTGCCGTATCTATATAATAATCCCACCCATACCATCACCCCAAAATTCACAAAGGCTAGCAAGTCGCGGGTCAACGCGAATAATTTAATTAACAAAACCCATTGAAGCGTAAAACCCATGATAAACCCATAATCTTCTGTCCGGTAATCGTTTGTAATCTGTCACTATTAAAAAACGATTCTATATTCTACTTATTACGTAATAACGGTAATCCTCTAAACTCCTGTGAGATATAATATTGGATTATCCTTTGTAATTGTTATAATTTATTTTTGTAGTATTACTATATAAAGCCAGTCGAATTCGAATTCAGGTTCGAATTCCACTCGAGGAAATCAAATATTTAATATTTCCATTTTCTTTGCTCTAGTGTCGAGGCATAGAGCGGTGATGAGATGCGCCACTCAACACGCAATGCCTCCAGAATTTAGGGGTAAATGGAGAACAGAGTATCTTAACACTAGGTTCCCTCTCCCTGTTGTATACGGGAACCAGCGTGAAGCTAAAAATAAATCTATATAGGTACTAAAAGTGACACTAAATGTCATAGTAAAGATTCTTATTAAATAGTTTCTCCAATTTGCCTTTTAATGAAAATTGTCCGATTAGAAAAAAAAGTAAAACATAGTAATTGAACTATAAATATTCTCTCCATTACGATCCCTTGGATCGATCCCACAGCTGTTGGGCATACAGTATATTTACTCAAAACTTTTAAAACAAAATATTTAAAAACTTAATCATTTTATACATAAAATAATTTATTTCCAAATAAACAAAGTTGGTCAAAACCACAAATATAATTAGGTAAAAACCAATCTAGCGTACCTAAGCACAATCCAAACGAAATTTACCTTAAAAGTCCAAAAGACCGTGTTTAATGAAAATGTACGACGCTTTGATAACCTGTTATGGTGCTATCCTCTCCGCAAATTGGCTGAGACTTCTTATTTACAACCATTGTGCTTTCTTGTTTAGTTGGCTTGCTCTGTTATGATGAAACTTTTGTTTGTGACTGTAAATTTATGCTGGTTACAATATGTTTTATATGAATTAAATGGGAGTTGAAATTTGTGTTTTTCTTACTTTTGTGCGACCAGCGTTATGTGTAAGAAATTTATTATTTTTATAATTATATATAAAAAAAAGTAGCATAAAAATATATATATATATCTCTGTTATCCGCTTCCATAGTAATTGTTAGGTATCGAGCAAGTAAATCCAATATCTACTGATTAACTGGTTACATAATCTAGAGTCTCAAAATACATCTGTACCAATTAAGCCACATAGTATAAATTATATTTGAACGATTTTTTACCATACAGAAAATTAAAAAGCCAAATTAAAAATTCCATACAGATAAGACGAAATGTAGCATTTATGTTCAGTTCTGTTGCTTCACCGTCTTAAATATTAGTCGAAAATAGAGAACGGAGTGTTTTAGCTCTAGATACTCTCTTACCGTAAATACAAGAAAGAGGCTTGCTCTACAAAACTACAGACCAAATATACACGAAATTTCCATATTGTTTCATAAAATATTCACCACCTAGACTCTACAAATATACATTTATGATTATTATAGTACATAGAAATGTAGAGCCCATCGGCCACTAGATGGCGTCGCTGATTTATTGCTAATGCGCGAAAGCGAAAACGATCGTAAACAGTCTTCCGAGAGTTTATAGCGCGTTGTTCGTTGTACAATTACATCATGTGAAAATATCCTTTGGGTTAGCGGTTGGATTGTTCTGGTTTTAGGTTAGTGTGGATCGAAGGGAATTGTGTTAAATTGTAAAGGAATGTGTGTTTGTTTGTTCATTTTTGATGTTTTTTTGCTAGCTCTAAAGTAAAGTTAAAAAGTAACATCTCACTCGGTCATCTGCAGTTTTATTGCATTGCATCTTCGAAAACATTTTTTTTTGCATGACATGACTTAGCACCGCACAGTAAGAAGTAGATAACATATTGATATTTGCCGACTCCTAGTCATAATCTGTAAATAGCATCTATTTAGTCGGCATTATTGTCAGAGTTTCTGCAAAAATCCCTATTTTATTTTTTCGCCTTTACATAGTTTTCTGTATGTATTTAATATGTTTAAAATCATGATTTAACAGATAAATAGTTAAAACAAAGATTGAATTTAAGATTGACTCTCTTATGTCTCGTATGCAAAGTCTGCCTTATGTTTTCTTTAAAACAAAAGGCACCACGCATTTCATCATCTATCCTTATAGTCAATTGGAACCGGCATAAAATAATTAAAATAACGGTAACCTGTGCTTGCTGCAGTTATTTTACAGGCAACCATGTGTGTTGAGAAAACAATAAGCTTTAATTTGATATATAATTCATTTAAAAAACACATGAGTGCAAATTGTCAATATTAAGTGACCTGTTTAAACCATTGCGGTAGACTGAGAGGTGGCAACCATTGTTTTTTCAATTTCTTATCCGATTTTCTTTCAAATGATGTTAGATTGACATAAAAACACACACAAATGCAATTTTTCAATAAAAACGCTTACTATAAATTTAATTAAAGGTGATTGCAGCACAATTTTTCTAGGAAATCCTAGTGTGATCTATTCTACTATCATCTATAATTCTTAAAAATAAATTTCTGTAAAAAAACAGATAACTGCAGATTTATGCATTGGGATCTTAAGCCACATATAATTATTCTATCATATTCGTACTATGTCGCCTATTTTAAAAATATTTAATATGTATTTTAGATTATAACAATATTTGTTATGCTTGAAATTAATATAGTTATTATTGACATTGATATTGATTGATTGTTTTTATTCCAAAAAATTCTTCAATTAAATTGTCAATCAATTATAATTAATATGAATGATAGAATTACTAAAAAATAATAAAAAATATCAACTTTCTTATTTTAGTAAAATAAATATAACTTTTTAATTTCTTCGATTTCTGGTGTCGAGACAACGCATTGAGCTGCGCCATTCAACACACAATATAGCTATATATTGTAAAGCGAAAAAAAATATAAAATTTAGAAAAATATTGTAATATAAAAAACATTTTAATACAAAAAATCTTCTTTTTTAAATTATTCTTTTAGGCAATCCTGGTGTAATTTATTCCACTATCATGTATCATTCTTAAAATTAAATTTCATTAATAAAACATATACCTACAGATTTATGCACTGGGATCTCGACCTAATATTTTAATGTAGATACATTTTTCATTTGAACATCTTTTGTAACACTAGATCTCTCTGGAGGATACATGTATAGAAAGGTGTCTACAGTACTGAATGACTGGCCTAGATTGGGTTTCCGAAAAACTTATTTGAATAGCTTTTGTAATTTGAAATTTTAGTATTATTTTGAAAAAATATTGTATAGAAATGGTTGCTAAGAAAACAGGTTAGTATGTGAATTTTAATAACATATATTCCATCATTTAAGATACAAGAGTATCTTAAATTATGGAATATATCTTAGTCTTATCTTCTTTAACAGTTGCCTGATTGTAAATCGAACTCACAACTATTAAATAAAATTTTAGACACTTTCCAATTGCGTCACGAAGGTGTTTGTATCATCTTTTACTGAACGGTTACTAACGAGGCTTTCTAATAAATAATTTCACAATAACGTAAACTGCATCATCCCGAAAATGACATAAGAATACGTGACTTTGCGTCTGTCGTGTATGAAGAACGTGCTGGACGGAGGAGCACTCTCACGCTGCTCCTCTATTAAAACTTCAATCATATAATATCTTTAAGATTTCACTTACAAGCATATAAAATTATATGGTTAACTAATTTAGTAAGGTCTGTAAAGAATGATGAGGCCGTGTGTTTGATCCCATGTTTGTAAAAAAAATTAACATTTCCTCACATCAAAGCGCGGCGTTGAGTTCCTTCACTCAGCACGCAATGCCTCCAGAATTCGACGGAAAGTGGGGAACGGAGTGTCTTAACACTAGGTTCCCTCTGCGTACCCTGCTGAGTGCGGGATACAGCGTGAAGTTGATTTAATTTTTTTATTTCCTCACATGGAAAGAAGAGAATGAAAGGCAATTGAATTAGAATTTAAGGCAATTGACGGTATGGACCAATAAAATAAGGGTAAAGGGAGATAGGTTTGGAAAATCGGAATAAATAAATAAACCTCTAAACATTATTATACTTTTTAATTAGAATAAATCATACACATTTTCAAGTTTACCTTCGAATTGCGATAAATTTCACCAGATCGCAACGTCATAACAGAATCTGGAGCCAGCGTCGTGTCTATCTTGTGCAGCAGACATTAGTATGAAGATCGTGCCGGACGATCGGACTCTCTCACGCCGTGTATATTTTATGTGCGGTTGGGTGATGGAAAGGTAATCTGAACGAATCATAAGATATAGATTTAGCTGTACATAAATATTATAAAGTTTTTTTCAACGATGGCCACCCCGAGGCTTCGTCCGCTTGAACTATTTAAATATTACAATTAAGAGACCGTTGGCGGTAGTTTGATATAATAATTATGTCAACTAACAGACGAATGTCATCTCAGTGTACCCGTGACCACGGACTACTGCAAAGTGTTCGAAACGTCGGGTTTCCAAAATGTATAATCCTAAATTACGCGATTTATCCGGTTAAAATAGTTTCATTTAAAATATTTAAATATTTATTTAGTTAGGTTAGGGAAAACTGGTTGAATATTTTAACATCAAAAGTCATTTTTGACAGATTTTTGTCTATTTCTTTACAAATTTAATATCTATCTAGGTAGGCGGTAGATACGCGTACGACAGATGCGATTTTCCTGCGTAAATTCCGAAATCGCAGGATCACCTGCGGGAATTTCGGGATACAAAGTATATCTGTATGTCGTATAAAAATCTGTTCAGATGTTCCGGAGATTAGTCCGGACAAACAGAAAGACAGAATAAAATTGCATAATTCTATTTTAGTATAACAGTTGTAAGTAAATTAAAAGAAATGACATTATGGATTAACTAATTAACTAACTACTATAGTAGTAGTTAAAAAAATAATTAAGAAAATTATCCTCGTAAAAAAGTATATTTTCTATCAATGATTGACCTTAAAAGAAAACATCACCAATAAGTAACCCTTTGAAAAAATTAAAAGTTCTCACAGAGCAATACACTTTCAAATATGAATTAAATAATAACTTCAATTTCTCAGTACATTTATACTAAAAGGCTGTATTTCATAAGAGACGCGGCGGTCCGTGGGAGCGAACCTTAGTAGATGCCCTCGTTCAGTAGATGAGGGATGTCACGACCACACGAGCCACCGCTAGCCTACATACTGTTAGTATTGGAAGATTCTACGTTGATTTATACTGTTTTTAGTGTTTTTGATTATTTTTTATTAAATATCGCAACGCAGTAGCCCAATATTTGACTGCAAACATGATAGTTGTAGGTTCTATTCCTAGTCGGCGAAATTTATAATATCTTTCAAAATTTTCGTCGCAAAATATTTTTATTTACAACATTTCAGTGTTACTCAATGTATTTATACCATTCTTATGAAAATATAAATTAACCTTGTATACTATTCCACATGTTTTTAACGTCCCGCGCCACGACGGTCTCATGTTAAAGTTCTAAAAAGGCACATCATTTTAAAAATAAATAAATCAATTAAATCAGCTTCACGCTGTATCCCACACACAGCAGGGTAGGCAGAGGGAACCTAGTGTTAAGACAAACCGTTTTCTGCCGAATTCTGGAGGCATTGCGTGTTGAGTGGCAGAACTCAACGCCGCGATTTGCCTCGAGACCAGAGCGACAAAATGGAAATATAAGTTTAAGTAAATATTTTATGTCCTCGAGTGGGGATCAAACCTACAACCAGTCGGTTTTACAGTCACACTTTGTGCCACTGCGCCACGACTGGCCGCATCATTTTATATCACCACAATCTTAAAACCAGATCAAAACATAATATACCTAACTACGTTCCCTCGATCTCACACCTGGCCGGGCGTCGTAACTGCGAGTTAGCTATTTGCGCAAGAGTTCGTCCCATTGATCACGCACGCGGACCCTCCCTGTCCATTGATAGACCAGCAACACCGCACGTTTATAGCCTTAACACGTTGCGCAACTGCAATAAAACTTTGAAATGTTAACTTTCTTTAAGAAACAAATGATCTAAATGTATAGGAATTTTAAATGTGATTTTTAAATTATAAAGATTACTTCACGTTTCACGCTCTATCCCGCATATAGCAGGATAGGAAGAGAGAATCTAGCGTTGAGCGTCCATTCCTCACTTTTCGCTAAATTCTGGAGGCATTATGTCTTCAGTGGCGGAACTTAACACCGCACTTTTTCTTCGACGCCAGAGTGAAGTAAAAACGTAAAAATATTTCATTTACTCGAGTTGAAATCGAACCAACAACCTATCGCGCTTACAGTCACTTGTGCCCCTGCGCCAAAGCTGGCCTCAACCATGTATTAAAATTGCTATATATTAGTTAATACTGACCACTGTTAAGAATAGAACTTTATACTTCTCTGTCATTCATCACGCGACATACAATCCGTCCCGTTCATTGATAAAGGCCTGCGGAATCGATGATATTATTTTTCGAAACCAGTTTATGCAAAAGTTTAAAATCGACTTAGTTTTTTATTTTTTTTATAATTACAAGGGAGATAATTATAGCAATGTTTTTTTTTTTAAAGTTTAAAAAGTTTTTTTGTTAAATTTGGAATATGTGAAAATAATAAAGATGATATTATCTGTTTCAATCTTATTTCAACTTTACTCAAAGATTTTTTATTATGCTGTATGCATAAACAAATTAGTAGAAAATCGTCAGTTCCGTACATTTTGGGGACATAGGTGTTAGGTGAGGCCAGTTGTGGCGCAGGGGCAGAAGCGTTTGACTGTAAACGTCACAGTTATTGTTTCAATTTCCACTCAAGGAAATGAAATAATTAATATTTTAATTTCTTGCCTCTTGTGCCGAGTCAAAGCACGGCGTTGAGCTTTGCCACTCAACATCCGGCACCTCCAGAATCCAGTGGAAACTGGGAAGCTAAGCGTATTAAGACTAAGCTCCCTCTGCCTACCCCACTACCCGAGATACACAGTGAACCTGAAAAAAACAAGAAAAAATATATTTCACAACACATACTGCCTTACTCTTGCATAAACCAATAACCATAATAGCTATGTAGATCACAATGTTAGAAAGTTTTTATGATTGACAGCCACAATAGGTGGAGAGCAGTTATTCTAAAATTATTGCTATATTCGTCTGATCGTGCAATATTGAATAAATTTAAAACGGCCCAAAGGTCGCAAACTATGGACTTTATTTTTGATGCCATTGTTAGATAAAAACGTATTATTGTGCTCGATCTTATACCGCTTGCGTCATATTAGCACTTAAATATATTTAAATATTATTTTATTATATTATTGAAAATAATACGAACAACAGCGAGCTTTTAGCTTTTAGATTTGTTTTTTGTTGAAATGTCAAATGTGTATTGTATTGGTAGAATGTTAAATTTTGGGAAATATATTTATTATGTTTTATTGTTTTTTGAGATCAGCAGTGGCACAAGCATGCGACTGTAAGCTCGACGTATTGTGGGTTCGATTCCCACTCCAGGTAATGTAATATTATTCAATATTTTAATTTCCTCGCTCTGGTGACGAGGCAAAGTGCTTCATTGAATTTCGCCACTCAACGCGCCATGTCTTCAGAATTTGGCAGGAAGCGGTAATAAAACAATTTTTTAATAGGAACGGAGTGTCTTAACACTAGGTTCTCTGCCTATCTAGCTATGTGCAGGCAGTTACAGTATGAAGCTAAAAACTACATTTTAGTTTTATCATTTTGTTAACTATTTAAATGATACAATAAAAATTATTTTGATACAATAAAAAAAACTAAATACATCACAAATAATTATAAAATCTATAACCTAAAATACCCTTAAATCATTAATATCATATCTAAATTTGACCCATCACATCGTACAATAGTCTTGTTCAAACAAAATCTAAAATCTAATCCAATCTACCATTCATCTAGAACATTCAATTCGCCATTATTTGCTATTATAGGCCATCATATCCCGTAATTTTAATAGCGGGTTGGCATCAGTGACCTTGACTTATCTGAGATCCGTACATCCCGCCAGGACACATCTGATATAACACACGATGGCCCCAGGGCCGCTTGCGACAGAGCAAATGCCAAAATAAGGTTAGAGGTAATAATTGGTGAGGCTTTCGGCATTCCTGGACTGGATTTATGCAGGAATGTATTGATGTTATGATAATTGACGATTGTACTGTGTACGAACAATAGTGTTGTTAGATCGTCTTGGATTTTTAATATAGGTATAGTACCTATATTAAATTTTGTTATAATTATTATAGCAAATATTTTTGAGGCCATTCGTGGTGCATATGTACAAGCGTCTGACTGTAAATGCGACGGGTTGTAGGTTCGATTCCAATCCGAGAAAATGAAATATTTAGATAATAATTTCATTTGTTCGCTCTGGTGTAGAAGCAAAGTAACGCCACTCAACACGCAACGCCTCCAGAATTTCGAGTTTGGAAGTGTCTTAACACCGGCCTACCCTGGTACATGCGAGGTACAGCGTGAACACGCTGTATCCAAATAATATTAAAATAACTAATATGTAATACTGTATCTAAATAATATTGAAATTATATATTTTTTTACATTTTTAAATGTTATTCCATACTTAGGAACGAAAAATATATTTTTGCAATTAAGTCGTTTGTTTTAAGTTTGCATAACAATATATAAAAACAGTATATTTGAAGTTCATATTAAAAATAAAGCGCTAATCGGATATTAATAATAATTATTATTAATTTTTAGTATTTTTACTAAAAATTACTAAAACAAAATTTCCACCACGCCCCCTATAAATTATAGAAGGTTGTGAATAATATTAACATTAATCTTATGTTAAACGTGGACGTTAAATTAGATAAATTAGTTAGCTTTGAACATAAATTAGACTTAGAACTGATCTATCGACAGTATAATGTGTAGAGACGTCGACAATGGGTCACTAAGTCGGATCTTAGCGATCCTACGGGAAAGGTCAATTCACATTTAAATGCATCCACTGATATATACGGCCTTTAAAGGTAATAAGGCTATGTGTGGATCGAAAATCAAAGTTTATATGTACTTATATAAGCTTATATTTAAATATATATTTATATAGCTTCACGCTGTTTCCTGCATATTGCAGGATAGATAGGGGAACCTAGTGTTAAGATACTCCATTTCCCACATTCCGCCGATTTTAAATATATAAAAATCTTCGGCATGATCTTCTTTCGTCTGACATCAGGCCGTTATGGCGCAAGGGCACATGCGTGTGACTCTAAACGCGGATGTGGGTTCGATCTCCACTCGAGGAAATGAAATATTTGATATTTTAATTTTAGTATCGAGACAAACCGCAATGTTAGGTTCCGTCACTCAACAGGCAATGCCTCCAGTATTCACCGTAAAGTGAGGAACGAAGTGTTTTAACACTAGGTTCCCTCTGCGGGATAAAGATATTTTTTATATATTTATAAAAGTGTACATCCCCTTATAGGGCTCGGTCAACGACACAGCGCATCGTGTACACTGGGTCACTGAGCCAGACCGCTTCCTGCGGGAAAGGTCATACGCGTGCAAGCAACTCTACTATACTGTGTAGAGACTTTTTTTTTCTATAGCCTGACGTAGTACTACTAGGAACATATACAAAGGGAGTCTACAAATAATGCATTTGTTTTTTTTTTGGTTACGAAAATTATATAGATAGTATTTCTTCTGCTTAAATAGCGTTTCACGTTTTTTTTTTTTATTTTTATTTATGGTCTCTTAAATAATCTCCAAAGAAAAAAAAACTATTTATAATGTAACTAATGGTTTTAATATTACATTATACATATATTCATTTAATACCCTAAGTAAACAAAAAACGTGATAAAATCTACTTCCCATTAAAAAATAGCATTTTTAAAATACTGTGCTTTTACAGTTAGTTAGTTACCTACAGCACGTGAGAGTATAATTTTTAATTTAAATCTAGATATAATCTAGACAGAAAGGACCATAACTGTGTCATTATATAACATTGTATATTTATTTAGGTTGGCAGTTAGTTTTTAATATTATCTTTAAATTAAACATTACAAACAGTGATAAGCATTACAGGCCAGTCGTGGCGCAGGGGCACAAGTGTCCGCGTTAACGCGACAGATTGTGGATATGATTCTCAGTGAAATAATTTCTTCAAATTTTATTCATCGCTCGGGTAATGAGGTAAAGCGCGGCGTTGAGTTCTGCAACTCAACACGTAATGCGTTGAGAATTCGACGGAAACTGGGAAATGGAAGTGTCTTATTGGAATCGGAGTGTCTACGTTTCCAGGATCTCTCTGCCTACCCCACTTTATTGATTTTTGCGTGAAGTTAAACGAATTATAAAAATGTCCTGGGATATTTTCGTTTCAGAAGCACAAATCATTTGAGCCACAAATAAGTTTTTTTTTTAATGAAAATAAAATAAATCAGCTTTACGCTGTATCCCGCACACAGCAGGGTAGGCAGAGGGAACCTAGTGTAAGACACTCCGTTCCCCACTTTCTGAAAAATTCTGGAGGCATTGCGTGTTAAGTGGCAGAACTCAACGCCGCGCTTTGTCTCGACACCAGAGCGAAGAAATGGTAATATACATTTGAAGTAAATATTTCATCTCCTCGAGTGGGGGTCGAACCTACAATCAGTCGGTTTTGCAGTCACACTTTGTGCCGCTGCGCCACGACTGGCCTCAATCTTTCTTTTTATCTTTTTTTTCAATGAATGATAAATTATCAAATAAAAGCTTCTAACCGTATGCCTCTATTTGTAAAATAACTCAACCATAAACAATTTCTTATTACGAGGCGATTTGTTTTACCGCATTAGAGATAAACCTGAGATTTGTTCTTCGGAAAGTTCTCGATGACTGTCAATATAACTAAAACCTTTTCTCCACAGTTAAGCTCTTTTAACTTGAACTCTATTTATATGAAAGTTAAGTTAAAAATTGTTTATTAAACTGTAAAAATTTTGCAAACCTACTGCCCAGCAGTTCTCGCGATGTCCGCTCGTTCATTTCGTCCATTGAGTTCTTCCCATGACATTATCCTTACTGACCGCTTACACCAGACTTACAACTGCTCACTCAACTCTTAAAACTATATTCTAACCACACATTAATAGAGTTCAAACTCTAATAACCCAATATAAAATTAAGTCCATTTCAGTCCAAAAGCCGAAATGGCGCATCTAAGGCACCGATGGCCCCAAAGATGGACCTCGCGTTTTATTTCCAGCGAGGAAGACACGACTTTAGTACGATGCATGGCGAAAATATTGCTCCAAGTCCGCACAACCGTATTTCACCGAGGTCGGTGAGGGTCACCACCGCGGACATTATTAAACTGTTACTCTTCTGGAATCGTGAGACGTGACTTATGCAGATGTTTAAGTAGTGGTTTGACTGATAGTTTTACGTGTATGCAGTGGTCGTTCTCATGCGAATATCTGCCTCGCACGACTCCTATGTGGAAATTAGTTGGAAAGTTTCGCTGTGACCGTATTCGAGGTTTAGAAGAGGCAATCATCCGAGGGATCACTAAACGCTGGTATTATTAGTAGTTTTCTTGATGTACTACGATTTTATATTTGTGGATGTATCGTGAAAATTTTCTTTTGGGTCGGGTGTTGGATCTGTGATATACTTAATTTGGGTTTTAACTCCACTTCATATTTTGTGGATATGTTAGATTTTACTCAATTTTTGCCTAATTTAAATATAATACGTACGTACTCACTAGCACACTAGCGCCAATATTATAAATATTACTATTAAAATAATTATTATTATATACCGATAAGATTAACTTAAAAGCATTCCGTTCAGTCAGGCTCAAACATTGCGACAATCTATTAATTATTTATTATTAATAAATGATAATAATATTATTACCTTATATTGTAAACGCGTTCACTATTATATATATTCATAAATTTACAATACTTTTTCAACGCTTAGAATAAAAAAAATATTTATCTCCCCGTCAAAATTTAGACATTTAATGAATCCATTGTGCTTAATAAATTATATATACTTTTTTAACTTCACGCTGTATACCGTTTATAGCAGAGAGTCTAGTGCTAATATAATCCGTTTCCCATTATCCACCGGATGAGGCATTACGTGTTGTGTGGTGAAACTCAAAGCTACGCTAAGCCTCGTTACCAAAGTGAGAAACGAAAATGTTAATAAAAAATAATTTAATTCTCCGAAAGGGAATCAAACCCACAACCGCCATACTAACAGTCCAAATCTATACATGTAACTTACAAAGTCATTCACTAAACAGGGTCGCAAATAAATTACCTAACAAATTGCTAGAAGATGCATCTATCTATTCCTGAAGAGGCAAAAAACAGACACGAAGCTCTGCCTAGGAATGTAAGAATGTAATTAATACTTTTTGCCAGTAAATCAGGAAGGCAAGTGTAACTGTAGGCGGCGAAATGTGGGAAAATAGGTAAAACAATAGGCGAGATGGTTGTTTTTTTTCGGTTGAAAGAGCACACGTTGATTGTAATTATTCGCGTAACTCATATACGATATGAAACGGGCCGTTAACTCCGTTTTACTGTTGGTTTAACTTTAGGTTTTGCTTTGTTTATTATTATTTGATATAATAAATGTTTTTTTTTCTTATTGTATACTTTTAAAAAAGTGTAAATTAAATATATATTGTAATAGATAATTTAGAAGTAATAGACAATTTAGTTGTTTAGATTAATTTAGTATTTTTATCGTTGTAAAACAACATTGTTATTTTATATTCAAATCAAACAAAAGCAATATATCCTTTAAATCGTTTTTGTTTTATTGCAAAATTTATGGAACTTAATACAGAAAATATAAATTTTAAGCAGTACTCGTAAGTACAGTAAAATATTTTCTATTTCATGTTCATATTACAGTTATCGTACATATATAACAAACATGTTTAAACCACAACATAACCAAAAAATCCTTACAATCACAATAAACTATAGTTTAACGGTACGACTAAACCAATAGTTAAACCACAGTTTAAAAAGAACAACCAAACCGAACGTCCCATAGGTTTTTCACGAGGAAAAGCGCACACAATACACGCATAAGAAGATGAGAACACCACAACTGGACAGTTATTGTGAGATCACGGTACCACCGCCACCGCCTTCCTCATACTTCATAATTACTGAGTTTAATATTACACGATTAGCTTCATTGTTTTGACCTGCCTTTGTGTGATAATAGGCTGATACTAAAAATGGATTAAGGAACTATTGCTTTGAAAGTTAATTAAATGAAAAAAAAATGTATCAGCTTCACGCTGTATCCCGCACTCAGTAGGGTAGACAGAGGAAAGTTAGTGTTAAGACACTCCGATCCCCATTTTGTTCCCCTGCGCTAGGACTGGCCTCATTGAAATTATAAAGAAGTATTTTGTACATATGGGAAGTGTTTCTATTGTTATAGTAGATGTACTACTAAACTTTAAACTATTTTTTTCTTTCCAATTTTTCTCCTTAATGAATTCGAACTCACGACCAACTTATTTGATTACTTATTTCGAATAAGCAAATCTTTACGTTTGGTATTAAAAAATAAAAGACAGAAATCTAAGTGCGTTGATGTCTTTACAAAGCTTAACTAGCTTTAACATTTACTGTTATTTCATTTCTCAAGTTTATTTTCTTATAGAATAAAATCATTATGATAAATTTATATATACAGGTTTTTTGCAATATACTTCTTCATTGTAATAACTGTATTTTGCTAATTAAAATAATAATAATATCAAAAATATTTATATTTATTTATTTAATATCAAACCTTGAACTTTAAAATGATATCTTAGAATATAGTTTTTAAATAAAAAAAAAACATAGAAACCACGCAAACTCAAAAACAACCACAAGTTAAAAACAAACATACTAACATTTCATTCAATAACTGTTAATTTACTGTAAACCAAATAACTTATATAAAGCTATAATGCAATAGGTATTCCTAATAAATTGGTCTGGACTATTTACATGTATACCGGTATACCGGTAAGGAATCAATTGCATTTTACATGTATTAATGTCAATTTGTTCGTACTAAGGAGTCCAATTAACGAGATTCTTCGTTATAGAAACATTCTCACGTACCTTTTACTTTTCTATGTCCAGTATCCGTTTAATGTGAATTAGTATATTATTTATTTAAATAAAGCTTATTAAGCTTTAACTTATTTTATTTTATCTATTTATAATTATTTTTATTCAATCGAATAATCGAAAAAAAATAGTATTTATAACATTAATAATTATTTAGTGTATTATTTTAAAAAATATATTTATGTATTATAATATAAAGTTAATAATTTTTAAAGCCACATTTTTTAATAATTAATTATAATAAAATTTAAATTTGATCTATATATGTATATAAACATTTTATATATTTAATTAAGCAAGCTAGTAGTTACTATTTACAATATTTTATCTGTCTGTACAGTTTCGGCGCCAAAATTGAAAACAGATTAAATATGTCTTATTATTATGTTCTGCTGTCTTTTATGTAATAATTTTTGTCAAATGGTTGCCTGTAAGAAATCGCTTTTAGTGATAAGGCCGCCATTGCACTATTTGTTGTCTTTTTTGTAAATATTAGTAATTGTTATTATATTGTTTTTTTCGTTTTTTAGTGCAATAAAGTATTATTATTATTATTATGTCCATTTAAATAATTATCTATAATACATTTGATTTTGAAGTTTTATAATCTTTAGATATTATTAATATATATTAAATAAAAATATAGAAGCCAGTCGTGGCGCAGAGACACAAAGTGTGACTTTAAAATCGACATTTTCATCATTTTCATTTCTTCACTCTGGTGTCGAGGCAAAGCGCGGCGCTAGGTTCCGCCACTCAACACTCAATGCCTCCAGTCTTAACACTAGGTTCAATCTACCTACCCTGCTGCGTGCGGGACACAGCGTGAAGCTGATTTTGATTTATTTTTTTTTAGAAATATTAAATTAGTTAATGTACTTTTACGAATATTCAAGTAACGTAAAGCGGCTTTATACATTATACATATTTATACATAAAAACTTAACGCAATAGAGGATTTCAAAAGGCATTCAAAAATCGTGTTCCGTTGCCATGGTGACCGAAATTGCATTAAGGTGCAATGAGTGCAATAGTTTAATCTGCTACGGGCACGACCACACGAACTTACCGCTGGGTTAGACCTTGAGGGTCGAGGTACATCGTTGGTTTAATATATAACTATAATATTTCTAACGTAATATTTAGATATTAAATTTAATTAATAATTACTTACATAATATATATATTTTTTACGATATTTGTTGGTACGATTCCCGCTCAAGGAAATGAAATATTTTATATTTTCATTTCCAAAAAGCGGCGTTGAGCTCCGCCATTTAACATGCAATGCCTCCAGATTTCGCCAGAAAGTGTATTTATAATAACGGAATGACTTAACACTAGGTTCTCAGGTTCCCTCTGCTACGTGCTGGATACAGCGAGAAGCTAAAAGAATAAGAAAATAATAATAATATAAATTTCATAAATTCATATTATTGAATTTGCTATACAAACATATTCTTCTATATGACATTAGTCCCGGCTTTCATTGCCAGGGACTACCTTCCGACTCCACTGCACTTTACATGGTCTTCAACATCCTCGTTGGTTAATCCATGGCTCTCATGTCCTGCACCAAAATATCCAGCCATCTCTTCCTTGGTGTTCAAGGGTCTAACTATCCTATACATACGTATGTATAAGATATAACAGCTAATACTAATATCCTGTAAGTAGTCCTACTCACAATTTTTTCTACATATTCCTTTCTATATATACGACTTTCTTTTTTATGAATACTTTTCTTAACTTTTATCTCATTTTAACTTACTAATGTATTAAACTGTTAAAACAAGCTAAAATTTTATCTAAATATATTTAATTTAAACTACATATTTTTAAACCTAACATTAGTGAGATTAGAATCAATCATCATAGAATCAACTTGAGCTAAAATTAACTATTGTGTGTATCAACGGCTTTAGACTCACCGGTCGTGTCATCTCAAATGGCGCAAGGGACGTCTAAATATCAGCGCATCCTTACCTAATGGCTGCTAGCCTCCTACAAATCGTTGAAACACCAACGTAATTATATATAAGTAATAAATATTATTAATATGTGTTGATATATCATTATTGTCAGTCGTGGCACAAAGGCACAAGCAAGCGGATGTAAACGCAATGAATGTGGGTTCGATTCCAACTCGAGGAATTTAAATATTTTATATTTTTATTTTCTCGCTCTGGTGTCAAGGCAAAGCGCGGCATTGAGTTCCGTCACTCAACACGCAATGTCTCCAGAATTCAGCGGAAAATAGGGAACGGAGTGTCTTAGCACTACGTCTCACTCTTCCTACCCTGCTATGTGTGGGATACAACGTAAACCTAAAAAAAAATAACACTAACAATTATTAGGAAAAAACTATGACAATATCATATGCCTCATATTGTGTCATTTCACATTTGTATATAAAAATACAGTTTCTATAAGGTACTACGCTATTATACCATAGAACTGGGAAAGTCTTAATTCTGCACGTCTTAATGCCCATCTTATAACGCTTTAGAGCTATTATTGAGGGTATTTTATTTATAACTAGAAAATTACACTCGCGCGCGTTTCATCCGTTTCATCGACAAACATGGATTGTATGGGAGCAGCTAATGGAATATAGATAGTGAAATGGGTTATAGTTGGATAGTTTGTTAATACCACCTTTCGGATATAAGGAAAAAAAAATAAATAATAATTTTCTTCTATTATTCATATATTTATTCAAGAAAATTTTGTTTTTCTTTTCAATATAATTTTTCTCCCTATTGAATTCGAACTCACGACCAATTGTTGATGAAATGGTCGAATTACATTACAACGGCATATATTTGTATATTCAATTGGTTATCTTGATATATATTTTTTTACAAGATATCATTTAACATTAAAGATCAACCCATACATTAGAAATTTTGGAAACACTTAAGCAATATCAAATAATCAAATCAAAACTACTAAGACGTTTCCTTTTTCTAATTTCTACAAAAAAAAATTAAAAAAAAACATAAACATCAAATAAACCTCAAAAAACACAGTTATCCACACAAAATAAACTCAAACCAATCGTGACTGAAACAACTAGTGTGTATAGCCACATATATTAGAATCGGCCAGCAAAAGAGATAGCGCGGCAGTATTAATTCATTGCAGCGGCTACGAGTCCTAGGTCATTATCTTCCTCCTGTCAGAAACCTAACCTAGGGAGGCTAGGGAACCTAACCTTCCCGTTTAGTTCACACGGCCACTGATTTAAAGATGTGTTAATTAAGAGCAATGGCAGCCGTGATGCATATTTCGTTAAGTTCCATTGTATTGCAATGATAAATGCATTTGAAATGTTTATATCGTTAAATTATATTTATAGTTGTATGCTGTTTCTGATATATAGTTATATAGAGTTTCGATTATTGGATATACAGGGCTTGATGAGCTTTTATTATACTAATATTTAATTTAACAAATTTCATAATATTTAATAATGAATCTTATGCAAAGCGCGACGTTAAGTTCCGCTACTCAACACGTAATGTTTCGAAAATTGGGTGGAAAGTAGAGAACGGAGTATCTTAACACAAAATTCCGTCTGTCTGCCACATGAACAGGATACAGCATGAAACTATAAAAAAAAGTTTATATTTAAATTTACTATTTTTGTAAAAAAAAAACACAAGTTTACTTCTACATACAGTAAAAAATCTTTTTAATCATGTACATAATCCAATATTTAGAAACATTTCTATTAAGCTTCATAGTGAATTAAGCAATAAATACGTGTCCATTAGAGATTATCACGTTCGCATTGCACTGATGCACGCGTCGTCGGAACGGCCACTGTAAATCAATCAGATTTAATTTAAAATGGTAGCCTCTACTTTCTGCTGTAAGGCTGGGTCTAAAAGATATTATCACCAGTATTTATATTATATTTAAATTATTTGTTTTCTAATTATTTAGACAATATTGTATAGAAAAATTTTAACGTATCAGTATTTGAAATCTGTAAGCTGAGGGAATGTAGTGTTAAGACACTCCGTCCTCCAACTTCCATCCAATTTTTGAGATATTATGTATTGAGTTGCGGAACTCAACGCCGCACTTCATCTTGTTATCAGGGCTAGGAAATGACATTGATGAACAGATAGAACAGAACAGTAAATATTTATTCCCCAGTGGATATTGTGAATAAATATTTTAAATAGGTTGTAAGATTTAAAACTGTGAACATAAAAAATTGGCCTCAACTATTTTTTTTTTTTTTTTTTACTAAGTATTAATGAAAAAAAATCATTCATATTAAAATAATTTTATTAAAACATTACATTATTTTCAACTATCAATCAAAAAGTGAAAAATCGTTTAAAAATAAAATTACATATTCTATTCAATAAATAATTAAATGTTGTAAATAAACTCTATACTTATTAGAATATAATAATAACCATATTATATTTAACCTATTTAAAAAATTATTAAACAAAAACCATAGCCCATCGTAGGCGATTCCAGTCCATCTCAAATAGAATATAATTATTGCCTGAACCACTTTACGTATGAATGGTCGAAACTTCCGTTACTGACATATACTGTAACACAAAGACAATTACACATCGTCCCACACTTACAAGTTAATCACTGGCTAATAGATTCAGATGCGTGGGCGCACGCGAATGCTTGAACCGCGCCCGTCGTGTTTACACATCTACATACATATATAAATATAAGTATAGCTTGATCGATGAGTCGTGGCTAGGGGTCGCAATATCGGACCATTCAAGCAAAACCGGGATTTTCGATATCGACTTCAGAAAAATCCCGGGATCCCGGTTTTTTCGATATTTTCGAGATTTGACAAAATTTTTAATTTTTCAAGCTTTTTCTTATTTTTAGAGTTAAGTTAGAAGGGTATTTTTAAGGAAGTAGTAAATTAAATTATATTTACTAAATAAAACATTTTTTAATTATAATAAAAAGTTTAATAATAAAATTTGATTGTGGCAAACACTATATTTGACCACAAACAAATTCACATTTATACATGGGAACGAACGGTAGGGAAAAATATGATTGATTTATTCCTAGTGGATCAGCGTATTCGAAGCCAAGTCATGGACACACGAGTGTTTAGAGGTTCTGATCTGGGAACAGATCACTATCTAGTCGTTGCTAGAATAAGGGGTCTGTTGGCAGGTTGGCGCAGCTACACGAGGTATCCAGACTTGGAGTCGAATTACCGCATAAGAAGCTGAAAGCTTCAAGACCCACCGACTAGAAAGTAATATCAAGAAAGAGTTTCCAAAAAGCTAGACAGCAGTGAATTTGGAAATGGAAATATTGAAGTATGCTGGCAGAACCTTAGGGATTGTATAAAGGAAGCAGCGATAGGGGTATGTGGTAAAGAAAAAAGAAGCAATTTATGCTGGAAATCGAGGGAGGTCTAGGACGATTGGCGAAGTGCGGTCATCGGGCCTTTGTATAAAGGTAAAGGTTCACAGATAGACTGCGCAATCCATAAGGCTATCAGTTTGATTAGCTTAGGTAGTAAAGTTTATAATAAAGTTTTAGCGAGGAGAATGCAAGAGAGATCTCTCGGCTGTTGTGAGAGGCCCAAGGAGGTTTTAGACCTGGAAGAGGGTGTATGGATCAGAACTCTTCCCTTCGCATGATCACGGAAAAATATTTGGCCGTTAAAAAAAAAGCTTTTTTTGCTTTTGTGGACTTGGAAAAGGCATTTGACAGAGTTGTAAGAGCGAAATTATGGGAGATACTACAATGTGAGCGAACCCTTGCTGCTGGCTGTAAAGTCTCTTTACAGAGATCACTCAGCCTGCGTGCGAGTAGGAGCTCCAAGGAGTGAAACAAAGTGATATGGGAGTGAAAGTAGGTGACCTGAATGTGAATTGCCTGCTGTACGCAGATGATGCAGTGCTTATTGCATCATCAGAATGCGAGTTGCAGGCATTGGTCACCAGTCTGAAAGAAGGGTGTGAATATAATGATCTAAGCCGTAGCCGTATTGCTGCCGATAACAAGGTTAACGGAGCCTTAGCTGCATTTATGAGACCACGAAACGTCAGCACAGCTGCGCGTTTGGTCGTAAACAATGCAGTTTTGGTACCGTCTCTGTTATACGGCAGCGAAACGTGGGTATTACAGAAGAAGAATGAAAGAAAAATAAATGCTGTGGCGATGCGACCTCTTCGTAGGATATGCGGAGTTAGTTTAACTAATCGAATCCGTAATGAAGAAGTACACAGAATGGCAGGTACTAGCGAGGATGTCACGGTGAGAATGAAGAAGAACGTGCTCTGCTGGTTTGGGCACGTCGAACGAATGAGTGATGAAAGAATGACAAAAAAGATTTATGATGGAAAAGTGAGCGGTAAGAGAGGTAGGGGGAGACCTCGATTCACCTTCTAAAACACAGTATCAAAGATACTGGAGAAGGTCATGTAAAAAGCATGAGGATCCCCCAGAGGGCATGTAGGTTGATGACAGTGGACGAGGCGAAAGAGGTATGTAGAGATCGTAGCGTTTGGTGCTCCGTTCTTTCTGACTACCCCGCTAAGGATAAAGCGTGTAGCTAGTTAGTTAGTTATTAATTAACATTAACGAAAAACAATAATAACACCTGGAACATCGACGGGCAAGAACAGCGTGCAACATTGACGTGCAAAAAAGGCGCACAACAACGACGCGCCACGAGAAAATACGGTATTCGTGCGTTCGTTGGTCGGGCCGGTCAAACTCGGTTAAAGTCGTAAAATTCCGAATTTTGAGGAAAACTCATCGTTTACTTTTGCCGATGTATGTTATGTACCATTATATATCTTAAAGAAGCCTGGATTAAATAGCAGGCACGTTTTAATTCGAATAGCTAACTTTTACCTTTGTAAAATCCGAAAATATCGAAAATCCCGGTTTTTTGTAAAATTAAAACCGGGATTTGTAAGACCTATATTTGATCCGATATCCCGGGATTTTTTAATCCCGGGATCCCGGATTGCGACCCCTAGTCGTGGCCCTGAAGTTAGGCTTGCAGAACTTTTGCGTACTGTTCACTTAGGAAGAAAATAAAATATAATAATAGTGTAAAGATAGATATGTATATCGTAAATACGCATTTGCGCAGCTATTTACAGCTATGTTCAGGGTGGCCACGACTTGGCGATCGTACTGTACTTATACATTTGTTTAAATTATATTGTAATTCATGTTACAATGTGCGAACAAAAAATGGCAAGCTTAATTTTTTTTTTCTTGTTAAAATTTTATGATAATATAAATATATTGAGGTATGTCTGTATGATTTATTATTATTTTCAATAATCTTCTATGTAAACATATAAATATGTATATCTTATCTACTATTTGCCCATTTTTTATGGAAGTAGGAGGAGAATCGCAACGCCGAACTTTATGTAACCGAAGTGATAATTAAAGAAAGACTAGATGATTGATCGATGGCGTCTCAAATCAATTTTTTTTTTCATATTAAAACGCAATTCGATAAAAATTGTTCATTAATTTATGACTAATAATTTGGGATTATTAATTATTTATATTACCACCATATTATAATATTATACATTTAAAATTTTCAAAACAAAGAAGATGCTGTAATTTAAACAAACCTATAATCTATAAAGAGTCTCAACAGCAATTTTACACAACGCTCCAACCTCCTGACATTTTTCAAATATTACAATAACACGCCTACGCACCCATTGTAGTGGAATATATTAAAAAAATAAAGTATTGAACTTTTAATTTAATCCTTATTCAAATGGATATAAGATACACAGCAAAAAGTTTCTTTAATTCTGCTAAGCTTTTTTACAAGTTTCGATTTGCTAGTTTCTCAAGCTTTAACCTTCACTTGATGTAAAATTCAATTATTTATTGTATTATAACACTTTTTCTGCCTTAATGGCAATAAATTGTTCAGAAATTTAGTGTTAAGTCCCTCCGTTCCCATTGAGACACTTTATTTTCCCACTTTGCGCCGAATTTTTGAAGCATTGCGTGTTATGTGGCGAAACTCAACGCCGCGCAAATATTTTTTGGATTTAATTTAGCAGATAGTATGTATAAATATTGCTATTTTTGTTATTATTGCATTTATGCGTAAATAAAATTCGTGTTTCACGTGAAGCGATCAATAAATAAAATAAAATGTACCTAACATTTTGAAAGATTACTCTATCATTATACATTTTGAAAGAATTTAATGATACGTCACTCTGTTCCACATTATATCAAACTTAAAAATAGTTTACAACATTTATTTCTGACGATCCTCACCAAATCCTTAAAGTTATTGATTAAATAATAAGTATAAGAAGCGATTTTAATTGCAGGCAAAAACGTTCTCATTGTAATCAGGTGGTACGTGCGATACGTTATCTTAAGGTTCCCATGGCCGTGTTTATAAATGACCGTCGCGGGGTCGCTGATGGTCTCACTGATGGTCATCGCTGTATCAACTGTACAGGCGCGCTGGTAAGTGATTACTTTTTCTGACTGAAAATTATTTTTATTTAAATTTGTGGGGTAATGTTTAAATGGTCTGTTTAGAGAAAAAAATGTATTTAAGTGAGATTGGATTTTATTAAGTAGGTATTTATTATATTATATTTAGACGAAAATTTGATAAACTTTGATAATCTATATCTTTTTTATCATTTTAATTACTACTAAAAATCAAATGTTCAAACTATAAAAGTACTATTGTAGAAAAAATATATATCTATATAAATATTAGTAGTGGTTGATGACCATTTAACAAAATATAATATAAATAAAAACATAGACCAACCAAATTTATTAGAATAAACGCTCCGTTTTCCATTTCCATTATCTTTAACAAAATTCAAATACAAGTATATATAACATGTAAAATAGATAATTACTTAAATCTGGATAGAACTAAGAATCGCCATGAGCTGACCTCTGCCTCTTCCTTCTCATTAAGATAAACATATAACAGTTTAGATTAGATTAATTTACTACCTGGGTGTTAATGATAACAATCTAAGGTAGCGATAAACATCTTACATATGGTATTCTCTAACACATAAAGGAGTTTAATCTGCATACTGCAACTCGTCTTAAAGTTGAGAAAAGCCAGTTTTATGGGTAACTATTTTATACGTCGCTGGACTGTGGTCAAGTAAATAATTATTTATATAAAATTGCAGATGAATAAAGATTTTTTACATAAATAGATAATTGGTACATATTATGTTTAAAATTTAGGATATATCTATTGATAAATTCTAGCTAAAGATTTTTTTATAATTAGTAAATAATTTTCCTTCTTTCGTATTTCTTTTCTTTTTTCTACTGTAATAATTAATTTTGACCATCAAATAATATGTTCCAAATATGTGAGATATTAAATTATTTTTTCCAATTATTCAAGAATTAATAAGCGACAATTTTAACAAAAACCGTTTTCACTGTGAGTGTACCAAGATGGTACTGTAGCAGCTTTTTAGCGATATTTCGAGAGAGCTTAGCGCAAGATAAAACTACTTTGTATGCTTAGTCAGTAATTTAGCACAATCTCACTCATTTGTTGTTTCGAGGAATTATCAACAGTTGAGGAAATCTGTGAAATAAACGCGCTTGATATTTTTATACAGCTTCTTACATGATCTACTCGCTTCCATATTGAAAATGAAATATGAAACGTGTAATCATTTGTTTTTTTAAGTTTTATTTTTATTTGTTTACTTTTCAATATACTTCAGTACTAACTAATAATTACAATAATTACTTACTATTTAAAAATATATATTATTCAGCCTTTTTGCATAGGTATGTATAATTATATATAAAATATAAAATAAAACAATATATCTATCTATATACTATAACAGTAAAGTATAAACACACAAATAAGACTATCAGTCCATGTGGTACGGGCTAAGAACATGGCTCCGCGTGCGCAATCGTATGATCGCTGACGTGTGCGACGATAGCATCGGTTCTCATGGCCACGACGTGCACTTCCGAACGCCTTCCCTCATCTATGGACAAGATGACAACTTGGAAAAACACAAAAAATATAAGCTTTATTATATGATAAATCTTTCTTCCCTTCAATGATTTCGTTGATTTGATGGTACCTACTCATATATGTTGGTTTATGAGAAATAATAATCTGTATAACATTCAGATCGATTTTTTTTAAGCTCCACGCTGTGTCCTGCAAGCAATGTTAGGCTGAAGAAAGTTAGTGTTTAAACACCCCATTCCCTATTTTCTGCCGAATTTTGGAGAAATTGAAAATATAAAACATCACTTATGCGCCAGGACTGACGTCTAAAATATTTAAGAACGTATATTAACTTAACAGAAATATGAATTTTAACTTTTAACAGAAATATGACTTTTCAGGTGGAATCCAAATCTATATTTTTTTTTATAGAATTAGTTATCTTACTTATTAACACATAATTTATGTCGGTCATATCATGGAGTTCTTCATTTATCTAAAAATATTTAAAGAAATTCTAAAATGGATTTAAATATTTTAGTCTAATAACAGTTTCAAATCTATTATAAATTTTATATTACATTTTAAAATATTGTCAATGAATTTTACCAATAAAACATCTTATAATTTATTAGTCTGTGGTTGACATACGGAAAAGTAGAAAATTTACAGTAACCTGATGTTTTTATGATGATGATACCCGGCGGTTGTCACGTTGTCTCGATACGTACGTCGACGTGAAAGTCTGTCTGTCTGTAACGCGACGTGGTAACAAGTTAATGAGATCTGCAAAGAGACTTTTATAATCATTTTTTTATATGTCACTAAGACACTAATCTAAGTTTCATATCGCTTAATGAATTTTGTGACCTAAACTTTATATTTAAAATTGTGTTTTTGAAGTTATTATAATTTATATTTTTTGTTAGTCTATACTAATATAATAAAGCGGCCGGTCGTGGCGCAGCGGCACGAGGTGTGATTGCAAAACCGACTGGTTGTGGGTTCGATCCACACTTGAGGAGATGAAATATTTACTTAAATTTATATTTCCATTTCTTCGCTCTGGTGTCGAGGTTAAGCGCGGCGTTGAGTGGCGTTGTTCTGCCACTCAACACGCAATGCCTCCAGAATTCGCCAGAAAGTGGGGAACGGAGTGTCTTAACACTAGGTTCCCTCTGCCTACCCTGCTGTGTGCGGGATACAGCGTGAAGCTAATTTTTATAATAAAGCGGAAGAGTTTATTTGTTTGTTTAAACGCTAAGATCTTTGAATCTACAGGTCCGATTTATTTGTTTTTTTGTTTTGTATGAAAGCTACGTTCTTCAGGAGTGTTATAAGCTATAATTACATAACATTATGATGTAAGTTTTAGTTAGCCTTAAATAATGAAATAACAATAATAATGAACGCCAATGCTTTAAGCGCGTGAGCTGCAAAATAGTAAAATGTGTGTCAGTATATTGTATGGAAGAAATGTTCTGTTTTATTAGTTCTAAAAGAAGTTCACGACACCGTATATCTATCTCTTATAAATAAGTCACAATAAAGTATATTGTAGAAAAAAACAATTGAAGATTGCAAGGGGATAATTCAAAGTTTTCTTATTTGACAAAGATATTAAAACTTACGAGTGAAGGATGTTCGATCATCAAGGAATTTTTATGAAAATAATCTTTGGCTTTTAGACCATGTAATTTAGACGTATACTTTTCAAGAAAATGTAAAATTAAAATAATTAAACACTATACTATATAGAACTTTATAAAATTATAAAAAATGCCGAAGAAATGCCGCAAACCTAGGCTCGAGTTCCGCGGGGGGCACCCTTACCGCCGATGATATCCTCGCATGCAGCCACGCAGTACCTTGCTTGAACTTCCTCAAATTTATGATAATAAGTTTTTCGATAAAAGTATTATCGGTGGTATGCGGGTGAAGTCGCGAATAGGCCGCTAGTGAGTAACTTAATAAATTAAAAAGAACACCGGGTTTCCAGGTTCTCTCCGTCTATCCTTCTATGCGCTATATGGGATACAGTGTGAGGGTAAAAAAATAATAAAAAAAAAACTTTTGTAAATAAATGAATAAATTTAAATATTTTATTTCCTCGAGTGAGGATCGAACCCACAACTTTTACAGTCACACACTTGTGCCCCTGCGCCACAACTGCCCTCGGATGACCTAGGATGTTTAATATTTAAGTAAAGATGTCAGTATCATATTTAGAAAAACTTTTAAGATTTTACTAATATAATAGAAGATTAATAATATCTCTATCTCTATATCTTATAAAATAAGAACGCATTTCGTCTCTGTCTGGCCTTTCTAAGCGATCTTCTTCTAAACCACCCAACGGATTTTGATGCGATTTTCACCATTAGGTAGAGTATTTCTCAGGGAAGGTTTATATATCATTTATTATATGTATATTTTATTGTAATTTGACATAAATATGATAAATGTGCATAAAGTCCTACCCGTTGAGACACTTTCACGCATGCGCTGCTTTAATGGTAAGTCCTACATGAAAATAATGTACTAGAGTATTATCCCTCTTAATAAGATCTACAAAAAAGTCAGGGACAGCATATTTGTATCTTCTAAGGATAACATACAGTGAGTATATTTCTGTCTAAAAATAGTAATTTGAATATATTTTTTATTGTGAGGGATGTTTGTCCATAATGGTATCAATCCTTATCCTTTTAAATACTTTATTAATTTTCTACGTTAAACGAAGATAAAATTTGCTCTTTACACTAATTTGAAATTACGAATAGTTTTAGAGAAAAACGCATTTAATTATTGACACATCACGCC
>JAATLQ010031219.1:0-10577 GCA_013421005.1 Heliconius erato x Heliconius himera | reverse complement strand
ACAAAATACGTTTTTATTATATTTATAATTACGTATGAATAAGCAATTAGTTACGTACTTCAACTAAGATGTTTCTAATATCATAATGATTGGTTACTACTACACATGAAAATAATAAGCAATACTATCGCAAATTAGCAAGCAATCGATAGTTCACAATAATCGATAGTATCGATACTGTCGATATTATCGTTTCCTAGAAACTCAATAGTATCGATACTATCGATAGTATCAATGTCTTTCTGATTTGGAGATACGATACTATCGATAATATCGATAGCATTGCATTTGTCCGATAGTATTGTACCCTTTTGAACTATCGATAGTTTCGATACTATCTCTTTAATCGATACTATCGATTTTAATATCGATAGTCCTTCTATCGGACTACTATCTATAGAATATCGAATTCCGATCGATAGTCCACTATCGATCGGCAACACTAATTGGAACCTACAATGACCAAAAATATAAGAGACTGCACACTTTTTAGAATGTTACTGAAATATTAAAAATAAAAAGAAAAGTATACAGTAAGTAAATAATAAAAGTATTGAAAATCATGTCACGATCATATTTTTTCATTTGCTTCGGATGTGGAAGGAATGTATTTTTCATCATTACAAAGTGAATATAAGCTATGAAAAAGGAAACTGATATTACACTTACGTCAATATATAAATTAAGGCCATAGTGATACTTTTAATATTGGATCAATTGGACACGATGAGTGTGGATTCGACTTCAATTTGAAGGAATCGTTTGTTATATTTATATCGTTTCCCTGATCTGGACAACCGATTATAGCGAGCAAGTTCAAATAAGCAAAAATTAGAGGAGTACATATAAGTTAATTACTTTTTTGTTACATAGCAAGCCGCGAAAACGTGTCAAATTAATAGAAAAAAGAATATATTTTGGATAAAAGTTAAATATTAGGACGTTGTATTTAGTACTAATTAAAACTTCAGCAAGCTTGAACTTTATTCATTAAGTACTAGTGTTCCGTTCGCGAATCCAAAAAAAATAAAGACCAAATTTAGTATGAAAATATTTACGTACGTTTAAATTTTAACGTACAACTATTTTATGGTCCAAATGTTGGCCGCAGTCGTGATTGAGTTACTTGCATCCTAATAGAATTAGTCGATACTCAGGAAGGCTTGATGTAGTCTTGGTAAACAAACCATGGCGTTGGTTATACGTTTTGGACGATATGTTGGTCACAATATTGTACTACAATATCTTTTAAAAGTATTTACTTTTTATATAATAACTTATTTTGTGTAATAGCTGTCAATATTTGTTCTTAAATAAATATAAGAACGGATTAAAATAACTATTGTTATTAATGTATACATTTATGCTAAAAAAACTTGTATAGGCACGACTCAGTTTTAGTTCTAGAGTAGATATTTAGAATTTAATATGTAGGTATATGGTAATTTAAAAAAAAATCTCTAGTCAGACAAATAGACAGACAGACGGACAACAAAGTGATTTTATGAGGGCTCCTTTTTTCCATAAATGATACGGAACCCTACAAAGAACAGTTAATATTTAACTTGAATTCGTTTCATGATCAATCTATTGATTTATTTTGATTTTTTATCAACCTGGAAACAATAATACTAGGATCCTAGTCACTTATAAAAACTGCTTGTAGAAGCCAAACTGAATCAAGTTTTAGAACAAAAATAATACGTAAAATTGAAATAAAAAAAATATTAAAAGTATAAAAGTAAATAAATTTGGAAAATTTTAAATTTATAAAATACCTAATGTATTTGCATTATAAGATAAAACGATTACTTGAATAGAATACGTAGAAAATGTGAAATTCATGATATGATATTCAGTTCTATTATATTTTAAACACGTTCGAAGTCTAGAATTTGCATTCGATATCCAATATCTTGTTTGACTGCTCACTGCAAGATATTTCTTAGTTCTTTATGTATATATAGGAACGTGAAATAATAAAATATCTATATAAAAAAAGCGGACAAGCGCAAGTCGGACTCCGTACAAAAAATGAAAACTCACTTGAAGTAGCGTCTTTAATATCAAATTTTGATCCAATTTTAAGGTTTCCTATTTTTTATGATTTAACCACAAATGTTTAGTTTTCAGATTTTTTTTCTGAACTAGTGCTATTTGTAGCTATTAACTTTCATAATTCTAGGTCAAGGGAACCCTATTAATTGTGATTCCCTTTATAGTGTCGAAATACGAGTTTTTTGCGATATATTTTTAAGTAAATATAGAAATACATTTTTTTCAAAAAATCTAGGGTCTGTAGATCTGAGCATATGGTTTGAATTTCATCTTAATTCGGACGGACAGGCAGCAAAATGATCTTATAAGGGTTTCTTTTTAGTTAAGAGGTACGGAACCCTAAAAAAAGATTATAATGTTTATAGAAAACAATATTTTTATAATATGATAGAAACAATTATTTTCATTTCAGCGCTCTGATAACAAAACAAAGCGCGGAGTCAAGTTACGCCTCTCAATACTCATTGTATCGAAAATGCATTGCGCCGTGCCTTAACACTAGGTTCCTAGGAAATTACAAAAAGCAACTAAATATAAACTATAGAGAATATAATGAAACCATAATATAATTATGAGGTTATAAAGTAGCAGCACGTCGACGTTAAGTTAGAATCCTATTCAACAAATTTTGCATTAACCTCCTTACAAATTTATATCATGTATGTGTTCGCTTCAAATGTTAGCTCCGAGGTAGATTAATTTAGTCATATTTATTCAACATTCAACGTATGAGTTAATTTTGATCTTCCATATTCATGTATATAAATTCATATATATATTATATAAATTCATATATATATATACATATATTCACATAGAAACTATAATAGTTATTTTAACTAAAATAACTATTATAGTTTCTATGTAAATAATTCAAATTGTAATGTAACCTTTTTTAAATGCTAAAGGGTGGGTTAAGAACATCAGTACCATTCCAATTCACACCCAAGTATGTTCAGCAATTTTCAGTGTTTTTTTTTTTTCGGATATTTTGGAAAAAACCGGAAATTCTTAAATAAAATTATCTGAGCTGATTTTTTCCTTAATATAGCTCAATAATAGGTCTCTAGTAATATATAACAGTTAAAAACTATCGATCTTTAAATCTTGGAAATAAGATCGAAACAATAATAGATTAATAAAAAAGTTAAATTTTAGCAAAAAACTTTCAGTCTGTAGCGAAAAAAAATCACCGGTGATTGTTTTGGAAAATTAATTGTAAAAACTACTGGTATTTATGTAGAATAATTCATAAAACAAGCTCAAAGTCAAAATGTTAAAAAATGTACTTGAATCATAAAACGGTAAAAAATTGTTATTGTCGATACAAGAATTAACAAACTTTAAATCGAACACTTTCCTGGTAACCGAATTTAATGGCAATATTGGATTTATTTCATAGTTTGCTGTATTGTTCTAGCCAAGCCTTTTAATTTGGCCATATAGAGATTGATTTAAGAAATATATACTCCGCCATTGTTTGTAATGGCCAGCTAGGATTTTTTTTCAACAATAATTAATATTGACTGTAATGAAAGGAAGGAAGGAAAATAATAATAAAAGCACAATGACGAGTTTACTCGTCGCTGGTCATCAAGGGTCAACGAAAAGACAAAGTGTTAGTATTTTTTACCAGTCAATTAAAGTAAAATAATGTTTTAAACTTATTCTGAGTTAAACGCCGTGGTTTATCTAACCATTGGGGAATCGAAGTCAAAGTTTGTTTTTAAAGTCTGGCTTAAGTTCTATCTGCTTGCATATTTTAAAGCATAAAAGAAAAACAACTTTAGCATTTTTTTATACAGTCTCTGAGGACATGAAAGAAAAAACTTTTCTTTATCTTTTTATTTCATCACTATGGTCCCTGAATGCTGTCAAAATGTTATATAGGTACATATTCTTAAAATTCAAGTTAGTTGCAAAATTGTTGGTCATTTCATTTATTTTAAAAATTATTTTAGCTACTGGGCATAATTACTTCAAGTAACTTTTTTTTACTTTTTTTTTTAAGTTACTTACAATACTGAAATGGAAAGTTTGTTAGTTCCTTTGTACAGATAGGTATGCATCAAACACTGTATTGTGTTAGATTTACTATCCATACGTCTTTAATACAGTTTCAGCTTCACGCATTGTGTCACGTAGCAGAGTAAGCAGGTGGATCATAGCATCAAGACACTCCGTTCGCCAATGTTCGTTCGGAATCGAGACATTGACGGTAGAGTGGCGATGCTCAACGCCGCGTTTTGTATAAATGTAATTGAGAAATGAAAGTAATTCAGTGCCTCGAATAGGAACCAAATCCTGATGATCTATACAGTTAAAATTTCTATAACATATTAGTAAAATTTTTATATTTAGAGTACCAGTCCTCTTCTCTGATTACTTTAGACCAGTGGTTCCCAACCGGTGGTCCGCGGACCACCAGTGGTCAGCAGAAACCTAAAAGTGGTCCGCGAACAATTTTAATTTTATGACTGGGGATGGTGAGGCGAAGGTTCTGTTTAATTATCACAGTTAGTTTTTAATATACCTACATGCATAGTGGTCCCTGCTACCAAGAATGATATAAAAGTGGTCCTGGATCAAGAAAAGGTTGGGAACCCCTGCTTTAGACAAAAGCTTTGGGTTTTGAAATGTGCATTTGGACGGAAAATGGTGAAACTTATATATAACAAAATCGAAATTACTATTGCAAATAAGTATTTTAAAAACAACGTAAATGAGCAGAATTTGTTGCTTGAAAGATATATAACAATAATTAAAGTCATTTAAGAATTATTTTCTAAATATTGGATGCTAGCAATGATGGTTTCGAATAAATTTCTAACTTATACTTTTAATATGAAAAAGCTCAGGTTACATAGCTTTAAGGACATTGACGTTTCTTTATGCTTTTATCTGCGGTTTCATGCCCTGGTCAAATGGAAATAGCTAATAATTGTGTATCAACATTACACATTCTAAGTGCGGGAGATAACTTTGAACGCAGGTATAGTAGATTACATCAAAACGATTAAGGTGATATTATAATATATCGTTTTTCAATAAATTGTATATCCAATACAAAAAGTTTTTTTTAAATTCGGACCAGTTGCTTAGATTTGCGCCTCCGACCAATCAAACTTTCGAACTTTATAATATTAGAATAGACATATTTATATATGCTATTTATAGTTCTCTAAGTACCCTAAGAACAAACGACGAAATATGTACATTATTAGCGATGATGTTAATGATTTATTGCTTAACTTGGTTTGTTAACGCAAATCAACATTATCATGTAATCATATATTTTAGATCAAATATAATAAATATTTGATCTGAAATATTTGATTGTATTGTAATGAAATATATGATTTATTTGGAATGCTATAAGAATTTTACTATACTGGCTCTGAGTCTCTACGTTCCAACAATATTATATGATATAATGGTTTTTATACATCCCACAGGCAGTCACGCTGTATCCCGCACACAGCAAGGTAGGCAGAGGAAACTTAGTGTAAGACACTCCGGTTCCCACTTTCTGCTGAATTCTGGAGGCATTGCGTGTTAAGTGGCAGAACTCAACGCCGCGCTGTGACACCAGAGCGAAAAAATGGAAATATAAATTTAAGTAAATATTTCATCTCCCCGAGTGGGGATCGAACCCACAACCAGTCGGTTTTACAGTCACACTTTGTGCCGCTGAGCCACGACTGGCCTCGTTTTGGTACGTTTTGTCTGTGATTTCTTCTTCTTCCTTGTCTTTTGTAAATTTAATAATCCACTAAACACCTTTATTCTACAGTAAATAATAGAAAAACCTCAAAAACAAAAACATCTAAAAAGTAAACTAACATCAAGAAAATACCTGATAATCTTCCAAAAGCTAAACATATTTTCATATTTCATGGCTATGAACACTTGATTAAGTCCATTTTGAAACAATAAGAAACTAAATGAAAATCGTTTTATCCATTTTTTGAGCTACGACGCCTCATATATACATACCTATATACGCATGCACACATACACAGATACGTCAAGCTCATAACACCCCTCTGGTTTTGTCGTGGGTTAAAAAGGCAATTTGTAAGTTGTAATTAATGCTTGGGCTTTGCTCACACATTTTGAAGAGCGAAATTACTGAAAATATGTTTCCGTCTTCTTATCATTTTCTACCTTTTTTGTGCTAGCTCTACTACTTCCTGGGGACTATGAACTTGGTGGAATTTTATATAATTTGATTATTTTATTTTGAATATGGTCAATAATTTGTTGAACAATTTATTCGTTTTAAATCTCAACTTTAACGAGACGAGACGTACAACGAAAACAATATCAAAACAAAAGAAAATAAGTTACGCAATAGTAAAACTACGAATTCTATGCTGCGTCTATGTGGAAAGACGTATTGGTATTGCTACCGGTAACAGGGTTAACGGTGCCTTAGCTGCATTGATGAGACGTAATAAATAAAAGCTTGTAAAAATGAAGTGGTGAGCGGAAGATAATAGGAAATTTACAGCATATTAAATACATAATAAATATATAATATTATTTCACGTTAAGATGATACACTAGCTTTGATATTTAATTGGGTCACGATCCCTCTCTAATTGATACCTATATATATATAACGTTTCATATTTGCATAGAATATGTTTGTGATCTATAAACATTTAGTTATTAGGGTAGACAAATACTGCGTTACTAGTATAACATCTTATGATTTAGCTTTAAGCAAAAATGTACTCTCATTTTTATTTTGAGGGTAATAAAAAAGTAAATAACGTAATTAGAGGTCAGTCGTGGCGGAGGGGCACAAAGTGTGACTGTTAATGCGACGAGTTGTGGGTTCAATCCCTTCTCGACGAAATGAAATATTTATTTAAATTTATATTTTTATTCGCACTGGTGTCGAGGCAAAGCGCGGCTTTGGCTTCTGCCAAAATCCGGCAGAAAGGGGGAACGGAGTGTCTTAACACTAGGTTCCCTCTGCCTACCCTGCTGTGTGCGGGATACAACGTGAAGCTGATTTAATATTTTGATATCACTGTTTATATAAACATATCAATAATTTTTGTGGAGATGAATAAATCAAATATTTTCTATGTTCTTATTGTTATTAATTATAGCACACGTTAAATATTAGCATAAGTTAAAAATTTGCCTTAAAAGTAATTATATTCAAACAATTAAAGTAAATTACTCTCTACAGTTGTTTATTAAATCTGCGGAAGGTAATGATTAAATTTGCGTACGAAACACTAAATCATTGCGACGAATGAACATATTGACTAAAGTAATATTTGCAAGTACCTACTTCCCATTTTCGAACGTTATGGGTAACTGAGTGTTTTGAACACAGCAACCAAGACGATCTCCTCGAGTGGGGATCGAACCCACAACCAGTCGGTTTCACAGTCACACTTTGTGTCGCTGCGCCACGACTGGCCTCAAAATTTATTTATTTATTTGATTTATTTATATAAAAGAAAAAATAAAATTACTTAGAATTATTAGGAAGCCGATCACGACAAGAGAGGGCTATAAGCTGTAATTTTATTTTGTAAAGCATGTATTTATTTCTATCTATGGCGATATTTATTTCTATAATTTTTTTTATGAATCACTTCTGATTCCTAACAGTACTATATTATTTATAATTACTATATAATTATATTGTTTTTAACATTTTTAATACACACTTAATCCACACTTAAGAAAGAAAAATAATTAAAAGTAATTATATTGTTCTATAGAGCTGTTTTATTGTAAACAGCTCTATGGAACAGTATAATTACTTTGCGACAATATTAATTTTGCTACGTTCATGTTTTTAAAACTAATGCACTGATTTGAATTTGCATTTATTTCCTCCTGCTCCTTACGAATAAAGTAAAAGTAATAACATGTAGATCTGAGGGTAAAGTAGTTCTTCTTCTTTTAAAACGTCAACAGTACTTATCATTCTCCGTATATACCAGGTGCAGGTGACGTTGGTCGAAGTAGTCTTCGGCGAGACTCTAGTCTAAGCTTCTCTGTCTAATTTAGTTATTAATTGAAGTAATAGAAACTAAATTTTAATTTTAAAAAACTAACGAAATAAATTATTTAAACGGAATAAATATAAAATGCCTAGCAACACACTTACTAGAAGCTACTCATGTGACGCGTAATTGATAAAAAATTTAAATATATGTAAACTATTTGATGTTAATTAAGAATTTACTACATAGTGCGCTTTCTAGATTTTTAAATACTTTCGGTTTTTTTTTTTATAAAAACTAAGTAATACAGTCAATGTTGTGCAAAAAATAATCTGACTTGTATTACTTTTGCATAATTTAGTAAATCTCTATCACAGAGTAATAGTAAATATATACGAAACATTCAATTATTGTAAACATTCATTCCCGCTTGGGAACGCAGTTAAGACAAATCAAGGTCAATAGTAGTTTTAGATACTTCGAAAAAAGCCTTGATACTTGAAATTAGAGCGGAAAAACTAAGATATTAAATAGTCCATTCGATTGAGTGAGAATTGAACCCACAACCGTCGCGTTTATAATCACACGCTTACTCGCTTACAGAAATATTGTTATATTCATTCTTCGTTAAAAATATTGCTTAAATTACCTTGAGTACTTTAACCTAAGTCATTAAGTTTGAAAATTTTGCAAAGTTATCTTTATTAATTTTACGTCAAACTGTTCAGATGAAAAATTATTATTTTTCGATTGTTTAAAACATTTAAACAACCATTTTCCTTGTATGTTATTTAGCAAATATTGTTTTATTAAACTTGAAGATATTGACAAGCTTTTACTTTGATTGGATAATTTCATGAAGCATTTTTTGCATACTTTCTATTTTACATCAAATGTAATAAACACTTTATGTACATATTTCAGAAAACCAAACCTTACCCTGGTAATAGGGCAAAACACAGTGTTATGTTCCACCACTTAACACGCTCGAGAATTCGGCGGAAAGTGGAGAACGGAATGGCCAGATTCGGAAACAAGACCGCGACCCAAGACGAAAAAAAATCATCATCATTCAGTTAAATAAGATGACAATACAAATAAAAATTAAAAAATATTTCCAAATAAAAAAACGAATGAAAAATAATGAATTTAGCCACTTACTCGCGCGCAGCACCAGCGCGTTACTGTAAACGTGACACGTTGGGTTCGATTCCCACTCGAGGAAATAAAATAATATTTTAATTTCTTCGCTCTGGTATCGAGTCAAAGCGGCATTGAGTTCCGTCAAAGTGATCAGTGTCTTAACGCTAGGGGCTTCGTTTGTCCACCTTGTATATACAGGGTGGAGGTGAAAAAAAAAATTCTAATGCAATCACAAATTCTAAATACGGGTATTAGAAAATGAAGAAAATTTCAAATATGAACTAAAAACTGTTTTTTATGTTTCCCTTTTGAGGTTAGCAACTTTAAATATTTTTTGAGATGACTAGAATTCTTCCTCTTGAAATAATACGCTACTTTTAAACTTTTAAATAACAAGAACGTTATAATTTAATTGAAAAATTTTCTAAAAATTTTCTCTTAGTGGTAATTCTTTTATATTAAAATTTTAATATTTTCTAACTAACTAAAAGTGAATATTCCTTTTGAAAATATAAACTCAACTACTTTCCGTGGTAACCAAATTAATTTTTATATATTTGTTCCACTCGGAGCTCTTGGAACTCATTTAGACTACCCTTATATCATATGCATGTATAATATTATTTCGTGGTTCTCTTTGTTTTACTATGGTATGTTCAGGATACAGCGTGAAACAAAAAGGGATATTTTTATAATAGGGCAATCAGTTCAGACAATCATAAAGATAATGTATAACTTATCATACTAAAATCTTGGGCCTCTTGGGCCTTTGGGACTTTTACTTAAGTTTTTTTGCATATCCTTTTTTCGCATTTCACTATGTATTTTTGTATTTATTTGTAAAAAAAAATTGTTACACTATTTCAAATCCTCTGATTATATGATTAATCACATTAAAATGCTATAAACACATATAGATTCTACAGTATGTTTTGGGGAAAACGAACTATGTTTTTAAAATAGTCATAATATAATTTGAGGCCGTTGTGGCTCAGTGGCATAGCGTGTGATAATAAATGCCACTATTGTGCGTTCAATTCCCACAGCGAAAAGTGGGGACCGGAGTTTTTTAACATTAGGTTCCCTCTGCCTACTCTGCTATATGCCGGATACAGCGTCAAGCAAAAAAATATACATACTAGAATTACAGCATCTTTATAAGAAATATTGAACTTAAAATAGACGAAACTATTACACTCAGTGTAAGAGAAATTTTGCAGATCGTGACTTTGACAGGGTTCTTCGAATGTTATTTCCGTTGCTTTGGAATACTTGCGCTGTATTTCAAAAATTTTCAAACGTACATAGATATAATATATATAAATAATGTAAATTCAATGTAAAAAATAATGTAAATTCAACATAAGCTTTTTGAGACCATCGTGACAATAGATAAGA
>JAATLQ010031218.1:0-10575 GCA_013421005.1 Heliconius erato x Heliconius himera | reverse complement strand
TATATATATATATATATATATATATATATATATATATATATATATATATATACGACGCGGCACGAGGTGTGACTGCAAAACCGACTGGTTGTGGGTTCGACCCCCACTCGAGGAGATGAAATATTTACTTAAATTTATATTTCCATTTCTTCACTCAACACACAATGCCTCCAGAATTCGGCAGAAAGTGGGGAACGGAGTGTCTTAACACTAGGTTCCCTCTGCCTACCCTGCTGTGTGCGGGATATAGCGTGAAGCTAATTTAATATATATTTTTTTTTAATTATAGTTATTAGTATGTAATAATAAAAAAACTAAGTTAGAAAACTAAAAAAACTAGTTAAATATCAGTTAATTGACATTAAATTAGTAAATGAATTAGTAACTATTAGGTGTATTTGTACCAGTTTTGTATTAGTTAAATGATTATTGGGTAGGTGTTGATAATAATTTCTTAATGTACACATATGTATATATCAATAACATTTATAATTTTAATTATATATGTTCCTAGTGAACTCTAAATAGTTTACCATTTTTCTCCTGCCATATCTTTTATGAAATGATTGCTTAATAGAACATCATCCTTCTTCATTTATATTTAACATTTTTAAAGTTATAAAGTTATTAAATTTTTTTAGACAGAGTAAATCTAGTATCAAGACACCACCCCGTTCTCTACATTACCGGACACATTTTTTTTTAGCTTCACGCTGTATTCCACATAGAATTATATGGAGTAGGCAGAGCCAACCTAAAAATCTAGTAGTAGAGATTTAAGACACTCCGTTACCCACTTTCCACTGAATTTAGGAGGCATTGCTTGTTGAGAGGAATGGACACATAAAAGTAGCTGTAATCGTGACGGTCGTGGGTTTGATCCACCCGAGGGAATGGTCAATTATACTTACACTATTGTCATTTCCCCACTTTAGTAGACAACGCGGCGTTGAGTTTCGCCACTCAAGACGCAATACCTCGAAATTAGACATTGCGTGAGGAACGGAGTGTCGCAATATTAGATATATAATTTATAAATGAAAACGGCTTCCCAAGATCGATCTCGGACTTAAGAACGGTTTATAACTAGCGGGCCTAGGTTTCCCCTGCCTATACTAATATGCGGGGAAAAGCGAGCATTTCTTAAATGTTCTAAAAAAGGTCTTTATCAATAGGTAGGTTTTTTATGGACGATTGGGCAAAAGTTAATCCTTATCTTATCTTATTTTAGAGATACACGCTCGTCATATATGTCTGTGTCATAAATAATATTTGGTAAAATGTTAACTTTTCAATAGCCACTAAGTATAAAGTGGCATAACTACAAAAAATAAAATGTTAAAAATGTTCTACTTTTTTTTTTTTTTTCTTTTTTTACTATATACTTTTAAAGAGTTTCAATTTTCAATTTCTACTCCAGTTCTATGATGTTATAAATATTATTGTATTGTCTCTAAGCTGTAAGTAATTGCATTGTAATCAGTTTTAAGAAAAATGTTACAATTATAGTTTTAAATTATCAAAATTATCACTCTGTAACTTCCATTATTTAAGAACAAATATGAAATCTAAAAGAAAATAATTAATATCATATAAAATCTATTTTTTTAATTAATTTATATTAAAAGGTTATTTTAATGACCTAAATGAAAATAATGAGTTTAGTTTGTTTATCAACCAAAAAATGACGAAAGCTTTGATAACAGTAAAAATATTGGAATCGTTCGTAGAAATTATAACTTTATTATGCCTTTTCTAATTATAATAAACTTAGAACTCTACAATAACGAAGATCGTTGCAGGTTTATTCCAAATCTTACGAATTTTTTTGGCTAGTTCACTGGACGCAGCTTGCGTACGTAAAAGAAAACAAAGGACAAAAAATATATAAAACGTAAAACCTAAACCACAATACTTTATGGGAGTGCTCATAAAGTATTGTGGTTTAGGTTTGTTGTAAAAGTAACTAAGTTGTGGAACGATCTACTGCTAAATATTAAGCGATCAAAATAAATCAAATCAGCTTCACGCTGTATCTCGCACACAGCACACAGGCAGAGGGAACCTAGTGTTAAGACACTCCGTTCCCCACCTTATGTCGAATTCTGGAGGTGTGCGTTGCGTGTCGAGTGGCAGAACTCAACGCCACGCTTAGCCTCGACACCAGAGCGGAGAAATGAAAATATAAATTTAAGTAAATATTTCATCTCCTAGAGTGAGGATCGAACCCACAACCAGTCGATTTTACAGTCATACTTCGTGCCGCTGCGCCACGACTGGCCTCAAAATCAGCGATCAAAATCTTCAAATATATTTTAAAAAATTGTTAAATAATATTATTTAAAGGATGATTCATCTTAAGACGACATCAATATACACAACTCATTGTTGCAAATAGCATTATTATATATATTAGGTTATTATAATAGTATGTATTTCTCAAATATATATATTATGTTTATGTATTAGGATTAAGTAGATATATATATTTGTTTACACCACCCACTCTAAATTATCATATAAATTTTCTAACTCAAAGGTTGTCTGGTAGAAACCGCTGATTAGTGATAAGACCGCCTTTTGTGCGTCGATTGCTTTTTTTTCCTCTTTTTCTTTGTTTTTCCTAATAAGGATATAAAATTGTATACATTAAAGTGTAAATAAGTAAATAAATAAATAAAAAGATAGATAGGCCATTTCATCAAGTCCTTGTTTTAACTATTAATAGTAATCATCGTATGCGGAATATTGTATGGTCATAATTTGCTTACTAGAATAATAATTAGCTTAGCCAGTCACGATTAACGATCTCTATGTTTTATAATAGAACAAATGAAATCGTGATACGTACTCGTACGTAATATTAAAGACAAATAGTAAAGAAACAATGTAAGAATGAATGATTTGAGACGTCTCTCATTGAATTTTTTTGAGCTGCACGCTGTATCCCGCATATAGCCTGAGTGAGAATCTAGTTTTGGAGATTGTAATGTTTTTAAAAAAAATTAAGAGTGCCTCCCACAATGCGATATGTTTAAAAATAAAAAAAATATTGTTACCTTGAATAGTTGGCTGCCCCATAGACAACGGGCACAGCATAATTATTTAACGCTGTAAGAAGTTTCTCCGTCACATAATCTTCAGCGAAGGAATTTTCCAAAGAAAAGTAAAAGAAGTAGTCTTGCTCGATCAGTTCAAAGCATTCATTTCTTTGTGATCTTGGACAACTGTACGTTCCACATGACCCATATATATCTACAGTCCAACCGTATACACGTAATTCTTCCTGTACTTCACTCACAAAAACCTCTCGTCCGCTGGTAGTATGGCAGTGAGACACAGACCATGCAGCTGCCTTCTTTTTACTGGATAACTTATCCTTCAGATCTTGATTAATAGGGTTTAATTTAGGCCACTTCATATCTATAGCTGGTCCCACTACATTATCTTTTAAATCGTAAATCGTGATATAACCCCATCGGAAATCAGAATCCAGCCTATATGTCCAAGTCCAATTGAAGAGTCCATCTAACATGTGATAGCAAGCTGGAAAATTATCTGGTGATTCCATAGCACCGAATATATATTTTTGCTTAGGTGACCTATAATGTGGCATCATGAAAGGCCACAGGTGTATGACATCGCGGCCATTAAACGCGATCGCGTCGAAATCAGTCACGTCCGCGAAATATTCACTGTCGTCGGTAACATAACAGTTTGTGTACTTACAATTATTTTTTGTAAACGCAGAATTGCTTTCTCCCATGAAATCGAAAGGTGCACTGTATCGTCTCGTCCATTGCAATATATATTTTACATCTGGCCGTTTCACATGAGACAATGGCTGTCCAGTAGTTAATTTATATATTTTCATATAATGCATGTAAAAGAACCACACTGACAACAAAAATATAAAAATAAATTTCACTGGTGTTATCCTGAAGAATCCACGAGGTACTTTGGGCAGCATTTTATAACAATCATAATTATTTATTAAACAGTTTTTTTGGTTATTTATTTGTAGACATTTCCTACGAACACATGTTACGCGAGTGCACCACTACTTCCATATAGCTATAATATATTTTTATTTATCACACCTATCGTTATCAATGGATATGCATGTTTAGTTTCTGTACAATAGACGACTTCGAAGGAACCGCACGTTCGGTTCTATTCAATCTAAAACAACAAATAGAAGCCCTACCTTAGTTCTATTAACAGAGTTGTAAAATTGACACACAAATCGACAGTCATTATTAAGAACAAAGTCCGAGAACTTTATCAAAAGATATTGGTTGTAGATTACAAATTGACACTAATATTATAAAGCTGAAGAGTTTCGTTGGTTGAACGCGTTAATATCTGGTACTGGACTGAATTGGATTTTTTTTTTGTATTAGGTTCTAAATTTATCGAGAATAGAGCTCTTAGATTTTCCTAATAGACCCTTTAGGCGCCGTAAGTAGTTTAAACAATATTGGTGTTTAGTGTATCGTACCGTTAATACGCCTTATGTATTGAACGAAAAATATTATACAAAAATAAATACCAACCAAAAAAGATAACCACAAAAGATTAGATTATATATTGTATCCGATATACGTATGTTGAAATAGAACTCTAATATTTATTAAATACCGGTTAAAGCAAGTTTAACTTAAGTAAAGTGACTACGAAAGTAAACGATAGATATAAAATAACTGGTGGGGTATATTGAGAGTCAAAGATTAGCATATCAAAGCTACTTTAGACGTAGTTTAGTAGACTGTCAAATATCAAAGAACATTAAAATGTACAGGCCGCCCTCGCGTCATGGAGAAATAAGACAGCGTCATTTCATTTTATTTCTCTGCTTTGATAGACAAAGCGCGGAGTTGAATTTCTCCACTCAAGACCCCAGTTTTTCTAAAATTGGGCAGAAAAGGGGTCGTGGATTGCATAATAAATAGTATTATTTAAAAGAATTATTGGTATTTATAATATCAGAGGCCAGTAGTGGCGCAGCCACAAGCGTGCGACTTTAAGTGTGATACGTTGTGGGTTCGATTTTCATTCAAAAATAATAAATATTTAATATATAATTTTAAATGAAATATTCCGCGTAAATATTTAATATTTCATTTCTCCGCTCTGGTAACGAAGCAAAGCGCGACGTTGCATACCACCACTCTACATATAAAATACCTCCAATATTCGGTGGAAAGTTGGTAACGAAATTATCTTAATGGGAACGGAATATGCTCACACTAGGTTCCCAGTCAGTCTACCCGTGACCACGGACTACTGCAAAGTGATCAAAACGTCGGGTTTCCAAAATGTGAAACCTTAAATATACGCGATTAATCCGGCTAAAATAGTTTTATTTAAAATTTGTAATATGTGTTTAAATAATGTGAGTAAGTTTGAATAGTGGCTCTATTCACCACCAGAGAAATAGTATTTGAAATACAAAGATTGTCATAAGTAACGATAGAGTCACATATCTTTCAGGCGTTTAATTAGACAATTAGTATTTACTGAAAACAAATATTCTGAGAATTCACATTTAAAGTTTAGTAATAAGAGGGCCCAATAATGAGAACGTGATACTCTTGGTCGTCTATTTTATACTAATTAGTAGTAATAACGTCCTTCGCCTAAAAACAGTCTCCGCCAAATGAGACTTAATTCTCATATATTAAATATTTTAAAGTTTCCATACCTCAAAAGGAAAAAAATAGAACCTTTATATTAATGTCTTTGTTGTTCGTCTGTCCGTCGATCAAGACCATTTATTTCGATTTTACGATCCTCCAGAGCACTAAAAAAATAAAGCGTCTAAGTCAATGCTACCAAAAGGCGCATCATTGTTGGTGTATTTTTTCCGAAATTTTACGCGTAATCAAAACTTTTTGGTTACTTCCCCTAGACCTGTTATTTGATTTAGCACGAAATGAGTACTTATAATACAAATAAATGACAAATTCAGAAAAGTGATAACTTATGGATATTTAATAGAAAAATATCATTACGTTATAAATTTGTATGAAATGAACGTACCTAACGTTCATTTCATACAAAATTTGTGTGTAAAAGATTTTGTAACAGTAGTACAATTTGAACTTGTATATCCTTAGAGAGCATAAAAGGAATTATCTGTCCAATATTTTATTATATCTTATTAGCTTGTACCCGCGGCTTCGCCCCCGTGCTATAATAGAAATAACTAAATGTTGTCACATGTAACACATTCTTTCTATGGCACCTCCTGTCCTGAGACATCCAGATTCAAGCAAATAAACTAAGATGTCATTATTTTTCATTAAAAAAAATCTTGAAAATAATACAAAATAACAATTATTACGCAGGATCGGACATTCTCTTTTCATAATAGTTAACACAATAAAAAAATAATCGTTTTTTAATTTATATTTATTTCTTAAATAACACGTTCATTTAACAAACAACTCATTTCAATTTGACAATATTAAGGTCAAATTATATTTTCATAAAACATTTAGAAAATATATCACTTTATAGAGTTCCTTCTTTTATTTTTCACATTCATAATAATCTTTGATAAAGTCTTTGAAATAGTCTTTTGCTCGTAAAGACAGCTATAGATTTAGTTTTGAAATATTCGTATAATTTTTCACATTTATTGAGTAAAAATCTTTAAAATAGTCTTTTCTATACTGCTGTAGATCTAGATTTGTAATATTCGTGTAAGACGCGGCATCGCTCGTGTCGCGCGCAGTGTAGCCGCGCGGGCGGATGTCAGGCGGGCCCGCGCGGCTTGGGTGCCTCTAACCGCTCGGGGACAGCTGTTAGGGATGTCTCTGCGAATCGAACCCCTAGTCGTGGTCTTACTCGTCCATTCTGAAACGAATGTTTGATGTGAGAACTTAACTTTGATTACTATTTAATGTACATTTTGATATATGATAACTAAACCAGTGTCGCCAATATCTTCCTAAACGCCACACTAATGCCCACATTTTTTAATAAAAAAATGCTATTTTAAAAACATTCCACTGAGAAGAATGCAAACAAGTAAGCGCCTTGTGCGAGTTGGTTAATATAAAATTAAACTTACTTACTTCTAGGAGATGCCAGTTTCTTATTACACGTTAAAGAATAACCCCTCAAAATACGTAATAATATAGCTATTTTATCTGCCAATAAAAAATTAAATTAAATCCACCAGAGCGAAGTAAATTAAAATATAAATGTAAATAAATACTTCACTTCCCCAAGTGGGGATCGAGTCCATTTTATAATCACACTTTGTGCCCTACTCCTATAGGAATTTCTATATAATATCCTTATAATTCCTTAAATATCATATGATACTAAAATTACTAAAATACGATACCATACTCTACAATTCAGCTAATTATAATAATAATATTATTATTCGGGGTAGTATTTATAAATCCAACTGTAATGTGTGTTACCTTGACGGGTTTCACTAAGCACGTGCCGGGACTGTGGTTTCTGTGTTTCAATGAACTCGATCCAGAATTACCTGGAAATATAATTTAATAATTACATATACAAATTAGAACAGAGAGAGAGAAAATAACAAGTAAGTAAGTAATATAATCTTTCATCACGCACAAAAAAGTAGGCAGAAAGTGTCACGATATAACGTTATCCGCATTTGATTATATTTGTAACTAGATGATCCAATAATTATATGTTTAAATACAATGTCTATATCTATAATGAAATTTAATATGATAAAGTTGTATCCAATTCAATAAATTAACATAATATTAACAGTTATTTGTAGCAATTTTCTCGAACTACATTATTTTAAATGGTATAACTTTTTTATTTATGAGCCGATTTAAATAAACTTAGCCAAAATACAATGGTGAAAATAGCAATAAATCGGTTATAATATAGCCAATAATTTAACCGTTAAATGATTTCTGAGATTAGAGTGAACAAACGCATAGAGAAGCAGACAACATGATGGGTGTCACTGAGATAGGTGTATTTTCCCCTGAAATGTTTTAGATTTTTATTTGTTGTATACACATAAATATATATATTCGTATGTACTAAGAGTAGTTATATCTAAAAGAAAAAACCAAATAAGCTTAAATGTTTTATTATACACTAGCGGCCCACTTGCTGTTTCGCCCGCATATCACATATATCTCTCTTCATCGCATCTCTTACCAAACTATACCTGAACCCAATAACACACCTTTGCCCTCATCTCTCTGCTCAATGACTCTCCTCTCTACCGACGTCTCCGAGATCAATCGTATTATTCTTATTCTCAAAAATACGTCCGCTTGCGGATGGGATAGTATTCCTACTGCAATAATTAAAGATACTAGAAAAATACAAATCTCAATAATTTTACACGTTTTTAATCTTTGCCTAGCATCGGGCGTTTTTCCTGATGTATTTAAGACAGGCCTTGTACATCATGTACATAAAGGTGGTGACAGAGACTGTGTAAGTAACTATAGGCGGATTTCAATACTTACCGCACTGTCAAAAATCCTAGAAAAATTGTTGAACACGAGACTAGTACGTTACCACAATCAAAATAAGATTTTTGCTGAGAATTAATCTGGTTTCCGGAGAGGTAGATCAACTGAAGATGCGGTATTGGAGCTAACTAATTCTATAGTCCAACGCTTTGGCTCTAAGTCTAAATTTCTTGCCATCTTTTTGGATCTATCCAAAGCGTTCGACTCAGTCTCTGTCCCAACCCTTTTACAGAAGTTTGAACGCATAGGAATCAGAGGGATTGTGCATGACATGTTTAACAGTTATCTGGAAGATCGTTACCATTTTTTTAGCTTCACGCTGTATCTTGCATATAGCAGGAGAAGCTAGTCCGTTTCCCACTTTCCATATTTTTTTTAAATATTGCGCTTTGAGTAGAGGCAGTCAACCCCGAGCTTTATCTAGTTACCAGAGCAAGGCATGAAAATATTAAAAAATGCAATTCCCTAGAGGGAATCCAGCCAAAGACCGTCACGTTCACAGTCATACGCGTGTGCAGCTGAGCCACGACGGTCTCTGAATATTATTTTTGATAAAGTCACTTCAACATGTGGAAATCAGTTATCGCAAGTAGAATCAAAAACTGTCTTACGTTTGCGTCAAAAAATTTTATAGATAAATTTAGTTTTTTGAACACAATATCCCCTTAGCTTTGCAATAAATCCTTAAGAACAATTATTTAGTCTCCATCCGCTTCTGTTGTTAGCTGCGATTTATAATCGTTTGCGGAATTAAATCTTCGGTCTCTGAGTAAATTGAGAAAATACGACGATTCTGTTTAATTATTTACCTATACTAAATGTATTTATATTTACTCTAAGGAAGATGTTATACAGTTCATTGTTGAGTAAAGTACCTAGTAGTTTAAACATCAAACTTAATTTTCATTATATTACGTAAGAAAAATAATAATGCTGAAAATTTTGAATGCACTTCCAATTTCCGATTAACGGTATCAATCGGTCTCCTTTGTTACTGATTCTATTTGTTACTGGATGAAGAACGTCAGACGTTCAAGTAGATTATTTAAAAACAATAATATTAACGAAAAACATATATACTCGTTATCGTATCGTGGCGCAGGGGCACAAAGTGTGACTGTAAAAGCGATTGGTTGTGGGTTCCATCCCCACTCGAGGAAGTGAAATATTTATTTTAATTTATAGTTCCATTTATTTGTTCTGGTGTCAAGGCAAAGCGCGGTGTTAAGTTCCGCCACTCAACACAAAATGCCTTCAGGATTCAGTGGAACATGGGGAACGGAGTGTCTTAACACTAGGTTCCCTCTGCCGTCCTTGCTGTGTGCGGGATACAGCGTAAAGCTGATTTAATTACTTCAATTTTTATTTTTTTAACATATCGCGTTGTTGTCTTATTCTTTATCTGCCTGGCATTAGTCCGGGCCTTAGTTGGCAGGGTCTGTATTCCGGCCCATTCAACTCCATTTTGCAAGGTCTTCAGCATCCTCGGTGGTTAGTCTATTGACTCTCATAACTTAGATAACGACATCCAGCCATCCTTGTCTTGGGCGTTCTAGAAGTGTAACTCCAGGGGGACTGATATAGCACGGCACTTTTTTCATTGGCCATATTATCTCGTAACGTGGCCATATTATCTCAGGCGACGCTCTTGAAGCTTATTCACTACGTCACGGATACCAAGACCAACCGCAAATGAATGAATGAGAGTGCTGAGATATATGCTTTTTTTTTTTTTTTACGGGGGGAAATCCTCATGGACTGCCTCCGCCTAGGAAAGACGGAGGGGCGTGCCGGACTCTTACCGGTTAAAACCACCCCGGTGTCACCTCCCACGTGAACGCGTGCTGGCCGGGTCTGTCCTGGCCTCGTCTCCTGCGCGGGTTAGCGAGATGGTGAGCTAACTCGTGCATCGTCTCAGAGGCGCGCGTCGACACCCGCGCGTACCTACGACACGGGTCTATCGAATAGGGGGCGAGGACTTCCCCAAGTCCATCGCCCCTAGACCCATTCATGGTGGCCGGAAAAGGGCGTTGTCAGCCCTTCTCCTGCGCCCTGTGCGCCTTCTGCGGCCGGAAAAGGG
>JAATLQ010031217.1:0-10575 GCA_013421005.1 Heliconius erato x Heliconius himera | reverse complement strand
TCTCCTTTTCGGACGCGCTACATCCCGCCTGGGGGGCATAGGCACTGATTAAGTTTGTGGTAACGCCCTCAATCAGTACCCTTACTCGCATCAAGCGGTCGCAGCGACGGTCAACTTCAAGGAGCCCATTCTGAAGCTCTTCAGAAAGCACTACCGCCACACCGTTTCTACCGGAAGGTGACCCAGTGTATATAAGCCGGTAACCCTGCCCGATGTTACGGGACTTATTGCCCTTCCAGCGAGTTTCCTGGAGGAAAGCACACTGGACCCGACGTCTCATGAGTACATCTGCGAGTTCCCTGCATCGTCCGGTGAGAGAGCCAATATTCCACGTTGCAAAGCGGAGTTTCCGTCTGGGTACTAACGTCTTTAGCCGTGCCCGTACTTGACACGGTAGCCCTTGCCCACTTGTCGCAGGTGTAGGGCGATGTGCCTGCGCGTCGTTTTGCGGCGACGCCCTAGTCGTACCCAGTCTTTTCGTGGTTCGTTCCATATTATGGCGAGTTGTGGTTTTTAATGGAGCGATTGCCATCTGACCTCCAAAACCCCTATGTGAGGAGAAACCGGGGGGAGAGGAATAGGATAGATAGAAAAGGGGAAAGGATGGGCAAAGGGAGAGGGTAGGAAAAGGGGGAGATTAAAAGAAGGGGACACCACTTTTATGGACTGGACGGAGGTTATAACAAGTGGTGGCTCGAGGATCCGGGGTCGCGTACCCGTATGCCCAAGAACAAATATCGGACAGATATTAGTCAGGACACCCTCTGGATGAGTCAGGATACCCTCTGGATGAGTCAGGACACCCTCTGGATGAAGTCAGGACACCCTCTGGATGACTTAATATTAATTTCAGCTTGATACCTCCACGCAATCTCGACAACAAAGTGATCCTATAATGGTCCCTTTTTACCTTAAGAGGTACGGAACCCTAAAAATAGTAGGATGCTATATAGATTTACAGATTTCAAGTAGGAATAAATTAGATGCCGTTTAAGAAAAAAAATGAAGAACCACATCATATTTTTTCACGCGTCTCAACGAATTTCGTAAAGAAATTACGTTCTCCGTACTTATTTGAAAAAAAAAACAATTTGGTCGTAAATTTAAGTCTTTTGACATAAAGTATGAAGTACAACGTCTTACAATGTAGACCTGCTCTAATATATCACTCACAACATACCAGCACAATGGACAAGAAGCGACGATGCACGATGTTACGGGCACGAGAACCTTTATATCAGAAAATGTTAACCGTAATATTATAAAATTAAATCTTGAAAAGTTATTGCCGAGTATTTAATATATTACATTTTTATTTTGTACTTGTTCTGTTTAGGGGATGCGCAAATTTGAATCTTGGCTAGCGATGCTACTGCTAAGAAGATTGATATAAAAACTGTGACTGTAAACGCGACTGGTTGTGGGTTCGATCTCCACTCTACAAAATGACATATTTATATTTCTATTTCTTCGCTCTGGTGTCGGCAGGCAAAGCACGGCGTAAGTTCCGCCACTCAACACGTATTGCCTTAAAATTCGGCGGTAAGTGGGAAACAGAGTATCATAACACTATGTTCCCTCTGCCTACCCTGCTATGTGCGGGATACAGGGAGAAACTGATTTAATTTATTAAAAAAAACAAAAAGATCTTAGAGTAAAAATTTAGTGTGATCAGGCTCACAATCAAAAGGTAAGGTGTAACTTACAAACATAACAGTACAGTAACATTTTTGTTTAATAGTTCTAAATCATGACACTACTCCGAAACTGAATTTAAATTATATTATAATAATATTACCCCACAGGAAGTCTTTCCAATTGGGGTTTTGCTTCTCCGTAATAATTTTTGTAAAATATATATAACAATAATACATGGCGAATCGTCCTAGGTGGCCGCATGAGTTATTGGCGACCCAGTTGAGTTAAGCCTTTATACGATAGAAAGTAATATCGATACTATAGTCGTTGGAAACAACTGTAGATATTATTGCCAATTATTATTATATGACGTTATAACATGTGCATTCTTATAATTCATGTATTCTTTTATTTTATTTTAAATAGAATAAAGAACTGTTTTTCCAATCGATACAAAATCCTACAAATAAAATAAAACGTGATACACTAAAAATAAAGAGAAATCAAGGTTTTAAAATGTGCGACATCCAGTCTTATATTCAGCTTTTGATTTTAGACCTGATCACTCTAACATCATTTGTCTTTTTTATGTATTTATTTAAAAAATATTTAATAAAATAATTATTGTTTTAAACATTTTTAAAGTGTAATCCACTCTTAGGAAAGAAAAATACTTATTTAGGAAACGTATAAAAATTTGAAAGTAGCGGGACTCGAACCCGCGCCTCCTGGAAACTGCTCAGGTGAGGCGCTCTGACCACTAAGCCATACGTCAAACGTATGGCTTAGTGGTTTTCTAAATAAGTATAATTATTGTTATTGCATATTTTGGAAAGCCTAAAAAACCATTCAGTTCAATACTCTACATACCCCTAGAGACCCTCACAGGTATATCACCTGTAGAAATGTCACAAATGCTCAACATAAATAAAAAATGTAGGTCGCAATTTATGAAATTCAAGTGGTATTTTGACGGCCCTGTCCATAGAAAGCATTTTTTCCATAATTTCTTTGACACGCTTTCATAAAGTCTTAAAAGCATCACCTATTTACTTGTATGTATATATGATTATATAGCTGCATTAACACTTTTCATATAATTTAATAAAATAAATTATATAAAAAGTGTCACGCTGTAAACTAGTTACGATCGTTTAAATTACACTTAAGTTTAATGTTATGGTTTTCAATCTTACATAAAAGAATACATACAAAATAATAATAATATAATCAATATAAATACATTTATAAAAATGTAATTAAGCAAATGATCATATGTTCATATTTTCAAGCTAAGAGAGAAAAGCTTAATAATATTCCTGAAAAGCGATCTTATGATTTATAAAATGTTTTGTGCGGCATAGAAATTTTACTGTAGTTGACGTAAACGTCTGGCTTAATTGGCTTGTGAGTTTGGACGTGTAATTCTAGAACGACGAAGCCTAAAATCCTTCATCTTTCAGAATTTTATACAGAATTTCTAGTCGTACATATATGGGAAATTTGTAGCAGGTAAGTATCATATTGATCACTTCTTAGAAACATAACCTTTATACTGCTATATCTATATCTATATCGTATCTTAATTCTCGAACATAACAATGTAAGTTGTTGGCGCAGGGGCACTAGTGTGTGACTGTAACGTGACGGTTGTGGGTTCGATTCGCGCTTTCGGGAATGAATTATTATTTATTAAAATTTTCATTTCTTCGCTCTGGTATTACAGCAAAAGCGTGGCGTTGAGTTCCGGCACTCCACTCGAAAATTCGGCGTAAAAGTGGGCAACGGACCTACTCAGTTATATGCCGGATAAGGCGTTTTCAGCTTCAAAAAAAGAAAAAAAAAGAAGCATACGAAAGAAGAAACTACCTGCGCCACAAAATTTGATTAATGTGAAGAATTATTATAACTTATTGATTCGTGAAAACAAAACTTTACATTATAATGTTATTTGGTATCTATATTCATGTCTTACCGAAATAATCTCTTTTTGAACTTCTCTGTATTGATTTTTAGTAGTGACGCTAAATAACCAATTTCAGCAATTTCAATTTATAAAAATTGACGAACGTAACTTTGCGACGGGCGTATGCACTCATTTTCTATAGAAATAAAAATATAAAATTAAAGTAAACGGAAGGTGACTTACAAATTTTGATAACGGGGCGAATTTCATTAAAATACAACAAAAATGATGCATAATTGCTCGTATCTTTTGTTTGTATTAACTTAGGAGCTAGATTTTTGTGCTTGAAGAGGCCGTAACACTGGGATTATTGCATTATAAATAATTTTAACTTAATCCACGTAATCTCGAGATAAAATCTTGACAGACAGATAACAAAGTGATCCTATAAGGGTTACGTTTTTCCTTTTAAGATACGGAATCCTAAAAATTGTCAAAGAAGACTATTAAAAAAATACAACATATCACAACGACTCGACATGTCAACTTTAATAGGCAGACAGACGATATTACGTATACAATACAATATTTTACGTCCAATTAAAAAGGTTTTACGATTTAAATACCCGTTGTAGAACTTTTCATAATATTACAAATCATGAGGAGTGTATTCTACAATAAGTAAAATGCAAATGCTTGCAACATACTTATTGCTAATACCTGCAAGATTTCTTATTATTTGTAAGAAAATAAATATATAACGTAACACTAGGTTCCCAAGTACTCTTTGCTTACCATCATATGCGCGGGTTACAGCATGAAGCTATAAAAATAATAATAACAATGATGTCATAAGCTTTAAGTCCTTAGTAGAATATGTATGAGTCTTAATGACTTGGGAACCTAGTGTTACGACACTTCGTTCCGTTCCCCACTTTCGTTCGTTCCCCGATTTCTGGAGGCATTACAACACGTAATGCCTCCCACTCAACAGAGTGGCGGAACTCAACGCCGCGATTTACCATGTTATCAGAGCGACAAAATTAAAGTTTTAAATATTTCCTCGAGTAAGAATCGAATCCACAACCAGTTTACAGTCACGGATATAAAAATCAAGAAATTTATAATTGTTGCTAAAACTATTTTCTGTATTAATAATAATAAATAATATATATAGCTAAGAACAGGTCTGAGTGTCCACTACACTTTACCGTACGTAGTGCTAGCACAAATATGTCTGAAACAGATAGAGATAAACGCCATATCATGTTGTGTCGTGTAATACTAAACAGTTTTGCTTACGCGGCGGCCAATTTAATTATGCCAGGAGTAAGCTCCGTATAGCATTGTAGGGGTACTGATGAAGATGATCAGGATTAAAAAGACAATATTAATGATATCTAAAAATCATTTAATAAATAACAATATGTATATTAGGTAAGCATATTAAATTATTATTTTTTATTTGGTTCTTTATAGAAATTCAGTTACTTTGTGTAAAATATGCAGTGCAGTGAATATCTTTTATCTACATACTTTTAAATAAAAGCTGGTTGGGAAAAATACAATTTTCATGATTTCATATATTGTTCAACATAATGCATAAAAGAAAATATAATTTGGAAACACTTTTTGTTCAACCCACCGACAAAGTCCCTGCCGTGTACATTCGTCAACAAAAACGAGTGAAAAATAAAATAAAAATACCTACTGTGGTTCACATGTGTATTACGTTATTTCAAGTTATTCCAGTTGGCGACAATGTTGCCAGATAACAGACTACTTCCCGGTTTTACACATTTAAATTTTAAAATAAATTCATACTTGTCAGAATGTAGGTCGAGAATTAATTGAAGCATTAACTTTTACAACCTAATGTGCTACCTGTTTAATATTAGCACGTAGGTAATATTAATTATATTTACGTTTTAAATTTATATCACTCACATATAATTGTAAAATAAGATTATATTATAAATTGGAAACTTAATATAAATGTAGGCAAGGATAGAGTAAAAAATAAATACGTAGTAATGTCAAAAGAAAACAGCTTCACGCTGTATCCCGCACACAGCAGAGTAGGCAGAGGAAACCTAGTGTTAAAACACACCGTTCCCCAATTTCCGCCGAGTTCTGGAGGCATTGTGTGTTGAATGGCGGAACTCAACGCCGCCCTTTGCCTGGGCATCAGAGAGAAGCAATGACAATATAAGTGTAAGTAAATATTTTATCTTCTCGAGAGTCACAAATTTTGTGTTTTCCAGTTTTGTTGAAGTTTCATGCACATTTCTATTATAATGATTATATACGGGATACAGCGTGAAGCTGATTTATTTATTTTTTTCTTATACGATATTCATGGCCGTAGGAAGGAGAGGAGTCAGGTGGGCCGGGCTATTTCTATCAGCATTCAAATTCTTCAACTTAACAAAAGATTTTAATTTGTTTTAAAATACGAGTCTTAAAAAAATTTCGACTTCCACTTGTCTTACAATATAACCATATTAAATTAATAATCAATCAAACCCATGCACAAAATATGGAGTCTCTAAGTATCTACTATACAACCTAAAGTACATATCAAAATTTGCGTAACATATATTGTAACTGACATCCCACCCTACACTCAATAAAATATTTAAATAATAATTTTAATATTTTAGTATAGCTCGTGATACATCTAATATAGTTAGAACTCTTTCGTAGTGATCGTAAGTAATCCGAGATCTTTTAGAGATTCAGAGGTAACAATATAAATAATATAAATACAAATAAAAGATATTATGATAAATAAAATGTCATTGTCTGTCCGTTTCATTCTCTTGTGATATTTCTAAAGAATATCGTAGACGTCCTATCCTTCCCTCTCTGTTATACCCAGATTCAACAATTCTCTAACCAACCCCCCGACTATACAACCCCCTAACTTTTCAACCCCCCGACCTGAAAATTCCTAACACCATATTACCTCCTCTGTCTCTCTCCATTTCACGGACAACAAATTGTAGGCAAAAGCCTACGATAAAATATTTAATGTAAAGCCGTTTTGACCATCCTGGTCACGGCACCAAATTATAAATTAAAACTTCTCTAAACATTTAAAACATCCATCCTTCCTCAGACGCGTCCGCCATCTCCCTTCTCTTTCTTTTCTTTTTCCTTGACTTTGACGTTGACAGTAGCTTATTCAGCCAACATGATATTTTACAATAATTAAAATATTAATTATGTTATTATTTTTTTTTTAATTATAATACATAACGTTTCATTATAATTATTAAATTATTTTTAATAAATATATTTTATATGTGAGTATTTTACCTACGGTATATTACGTCACTTCAATATTACTTGTGAACGGAACGCGTAATTAAATAACTGAACTAAACTATTATTTATAAGATTGTATTTATTTTAAGCTATAATTAAATAATATTATAAATTATATTTATAAATGTTTTTTTTTAATTAATTATATTATTTACCAACACAATTAGTTCTGGTATGGATCGTTACAATATCCTTAAACAGATAGGTTACTCCTATTATATATTCTATTTAAACATTAAGGGTCTCCAAGGTTACGTTCGCCTGGAATTGTACGTCTTCATATTCACGTTGTTTGTAAATAGTTTTTATGTCCATGTTAGTAAGTACTCGTAAAAATAATGATATAGACACAAATTTAGTAAATTGAAAAAAAAAATTTAGTAATTGGCCTTATTTCATAATTTTTTGGCATAAGTTTCAAGTATAGGTATATTTATATATGTTATACCTACTTAAGTATTGATCATGGGTAATATAATTAATTTTCTATTGCTTTTTCGAATATCATTTTAATTGACATAATTACAATTTATACTCTTTTAGTTAATAGTAACAAAACCAAAAGTTCAGTTTTTTCTCAATATTTTTAATAAATCCGACGGTCACAAAGTTCTCACATATTAATTTTCAGCTTCATCCAATTTTGTTTGGGTTCAGAAACAACCACGTTAAATCCACAAAGATAAATGAAATGAAATAAACTGTTACATTCGATTAAACATCCCTGTGGTCTTATATTAATTAAAACATTTTATTATTTGCTAATTTATAACATCATACTAGCAAAATTGATTAAATCAGTCGTTGTTTAATATCGTTAATATAGTTCCTTCCGTTAAGTCTAATGGCTGATTCCCACATTCTCAAGCTGCTCTTACCTCTATAAATTCTTAAGTTATTATTTATACCAGAGGCCAGTTGTGGCGCAGCGGCACAAGGTGTGACTGTAAAACCGACTGGTTGTGGGTTCGATCCCCACTCGAGCAGATGAAATATTTACTTTAAATTTATATTTCCATTTCTTCGCTCTGGTGTCGAGGTTAAGCGCGGCGTCGAGTTCTACCACTCAACACGCAATGCCTCCAGAATTCGGCAAAAATTGGGGACCGGAGTGTCTTAACACTAGGTTCCCTCTGCCTACCCTGCTGTGTGCGGGATACATACAGCGTGAAGCTGATTTATTTATTTTTATTTATTATTTGTACCAGACGGGCGGATCTCGAATGAACGAGCCGCTGACGCCCTGTACACTATAGGTTCCGGATAGTGGGAACACAGAGATCGCCGAATGAAACAAGATGCTATTTCTATATAACGGTCGATGATAGGCTTGTGTCGGTCATGATTGACCGAAACAAATGATTGCAATCACGAGAAACGCGTGATTGATTCTGTCACTAATAACGAAATGACCCGTTCATATGATCGGTGATCATATACAGCCAATCATTATCAAATGAACGGTGGCGGCCATCTTATACGACAACCAATCATGAACCGTGTATTTCGGTCATCGGTCAAATGACCGAATTCAAACAAATGACCAAGATTTGATACGCGACCGATGATTGGCCGCTGTGGCTTCTCGATCTCGGTCACCAGTATTGACATTTGACTAACGTTCTTGCTAAACCGTTCGGCGCGGCGCTGCGTACCCATAACTTATAATATCCGATATTATTTTTTTATATCGATAATAAAGTTTTCAGAAATGGATATGACAAACGAATACTAAAATATAACAACTATGAGTAACTATTATGATATATTTATATTACAAAATTTGGAACGTTTGTAAATCATTAGTAATTATTTTTATTTAATGTATTAAGCCACTCAATACGCAGTGCCTCTAGAATTCGGCGGAAACTGGAGAACAGAGTGTCTTAGAGCATTATGTACCATGTCTTCCTACCCTGCTGTACGCGGGATACATCGTAAAACCGATTTTGTTTTATTTTTATTTTTATTGAAATGTTATTTGATATAGGATATTTAGATATTGATATGAAATAAGAGTCATAATAGATAAAAAATAAATAATAAAAATAAAAATTCTTTATTGGAACTAGTAAAAGTACACACCATAGTTTAGTACGATAATGGCTGCTTTAGTTCGATACCATAGTTTAGTACGATAATGGCAGCCATTAAAGCCCACCTCCACAAAATCGAGATGATAATTAAGTTTTCAGTTTGGCGACAATGTAGGCAAGAGTCATTCGAATGCGACAGAGACAGTATGAAAACAGGAATAAAATATATCTTAAATATAATAGAATTAGAGTTTGTTTTTGCTGCACGTTTCAAAGTTAATATTTCTTACTTCTTAGCAGTTTGAATTAACTTGAAAGATATCCCAATTTATAATTGCAATATTATTATTTTATTATAAATTATTTGTTTATTATTTACAGTAATTTGTAACAGTCATTTAGTAGATTTAGTTAGCTTCAAACGATTCTAAGCAGATGGCGATGTCTGGAAATAGGTAAGGATACAATAGATGGGGCTATATTAAAAGTACAAAAGTTACATAGTATAAAACAACGAATATTAAATGATAGATAAAAAAAATATTAATGCGTTTATAAATCAGTAAATCAAAACCAAAAGCCCTGAATCACTATTACCAAATACTGCGATCCATTAAATATAAAGTGAAAAATAATGTAATTAATATAAAAACAATAATATACTTAATACATATGATGAAAAAAATAGATATAATAATAAATTAAAAATGTCTATGGACCAAGTGATAAAAAAAACTCAGTCTCAGCAAAGTGCGAGTCGCTTCCTGAGTACATCAATCCAATCGTTCAAATGAACGAATCATATGAACCGGTTCATTGTCACAACTGATCGAGATCGATATCAATCACGGAGATTGACCGATCGACACAAGCCTAGTCAATGACTGACGGCTTCTTCAAATAGGTCTTCCTATGATTCTATTTGTCTTCCTATTTTTCTTCCTATTCACTATATATGCTTGAACTGGTTGTCCGATACACGACTGCGCGTCTTTGCTACCTTACGTAGCACGAAGCTATACCGGAAAGAGAGCCGCAAGCCACCGAGGCGTTTTATCTTTATTTAAACTAATATTTTCACTATGATTATTACGCGTTTTTACTTATATTTTAATAACTATCTATCGGACGTTTTTACATTTTATATATATTAAAATAACACAAAAATATATATATAAAAAAAATATTTGTAAAAACAAAAACCCCCGACTGCATCAAAATAAAAAGAAAATAAACAAGCTCAATAGTTTCTTAGGATTAACAGTCGGGACCTCTTTAAATTATGCGGGGCTCCTGGTAAAGATTTTATTGATTGAAGAATTACTTATAGGTCCCGACTGTTAATCCTAATAAACTATTGAGCTTGTTTATTTTCTTTTTATTTTGATGCAGTCGGGGTTTTTGTTTTTACAAATATTTTTTATTGTTCATTTTTTTGTTAGAATTTATTATGATAATGATAATCATGATATACCTTTTTGAAATCCTAAAATTGAGCTCTTGAATTTGATACCCATATTTTAGTATTCGAAACGAAATTTTTTTTATCGCTAAGTAAAATGGCGTACCATAGCCGCCATGATTATTTTTTATTAACGTCACCTATCTAAGAACACTTGGGTTGCTAATACGAATCTAACGATACCTCAAATATGTAAATCCGTT
>JAATLQ010031216.1:0-10575 GCA_013421005.1 Heliconius erato x Heliconius himera | reverse complement strand
ACAGAATCTTTAGAGTTCTTCCAAAATAATAGCTCGATAAAAACTTTGCTACTCCTCGATGCCATTTCAGCGAATTTCCTTAGAACAAATATGGCGAACTTTTCCAATTCCTGTTGAATAAAGTTGCATTTAAAACTCCATAGCTATATAGCTTTGTAAACTAGCAGTTTCTTACTTTCTTATATTAGAAAAGAAAGGATATACCTATGTATAAAAATAAATACATATAAATATTTCAATTTTAATCTTCACTATTAGATAAGAAATCGTAAAAATAAACAGAATGTAATTCAATTGAATTTAATGTGTTTTGCAATCTATCAGTAAATTTCGAGTTAAAAAAAAAACAACATTTACAGCGTAAAAAAAAATTGTTTTTCATTATCCTGAAAAAACTCCAATACAAACTCATTTTAAATGTAGATATACACAAAGTTGTTTCCTTACAATTACATATACGATTTGTTCTATTTCCTTCAAGGTTTGTCAATTGGCCAGAGAGGCAGTTGGCAGTTGGTGCAATTTCCTCCCCTACGTATTTACTCGTCTTATTCAGATAAACGTTAAAGGGCGGGATCTTACTTAAGCTAACCATATAAGAGCTAAGACAATGCTATTTGCTGCTATGTTTGTATTTGACATTAGCTCCGCTACTTAACAGGCACTGTTCGAGGCATTCGACCAAATGAAAAGTGGTAAACAAATGGGAATTTATGACACTATATTTCTCTTTGCATTCCCATATAGTAAGTATTTTTTTGATGTTTATGATTGTATTTACAAATATTACAACAAATTATTTTTTGTAACCATAATCTAGTTCACTCTATATATTAAAGTATAATTTAATTATTGTAGTTGCATAAGATACAATATTAATCTTGCATGCCCTAACATAGCACTAACTTCTATTAGTATTTAATATTTGCAAATAAATTTAAACGTCAGAAATTTCTACTTTCTGTAGTTAGCGGGTTGTGCTTGGCCTCAATAAATCAATCAACCTGAAAATGAAATTAACTAGTCTTCCGCTAGCGGCTTCCCCCGCATGGACTAAATATTTTATTTATTTTATGTTTAAATATGTAAACATAAAAAGTTATATGCCTATCCATTCAATGGATATTTTGTCATTACCCATTTCCACTTTATCCAAAAATAATTTGTTTACGTATTGCATTAAAAGATTTTCAAATTGTCGTCTTCCCATTTATACCTTTAAAGTGTCCTTTAGAACCACTATACTATACTATAAACTGAATAATATCAGTGAAAACCACATTAAAAATTGTATTGCATTTAAAATCGGTGTCAAACGGATCTCTCTTATACTATTCTTTTTCAAATAAATATAATACAGAAAAATCAAAAGTTCATTAAGTCCTATTTCTATGTAGAACATATAAACATAAAAAAGATATAAAACAAATTAACATATAAAATAGCCTTTTAAACCAATGTTATGAAACAAATTCAGCATGGCAGCGTTATAATATAAATCCGGCTTAACTCCGCTACGATGTTACAACTTTTGAGCCATTACATGGCAGTATTAAAGTCGCTTTTATCACATTCTACCAGGTAATGTATGTGATTTTAATCTTTTTATTTTTTTTAAATGTAATATTTATACTGCAGGACGTAAAATATATATTTACTGAAGTTACGGAAAAAATATTTTTATAAATAAGCTTGAACGATCGTGCCATTAAAACACATTTACATTTTTTTCAGCTTCACGTTGTATCCCGCATGTAGCTGGGTAGGAGGAGAATCTTGTTGAACACTTTTTACACAGTTTTCGAAATATTGCGTGTTAAATGGCGGAAAAGAAAATAATTCATTCCCCCGAGTGGAAATCGAACCCACAACCGTCGCGTTTGCAGTCACACGCTGTGCTGCTGCGCCAAGACTTTCTATTTACATATTGAAAGATAACATTAATAATATTCATTATATTATAATTATGGATTACTTCAAAATATAAACTTTCTATAATATTTTTGTTACTTTTTCATCTATTTATATAGAACTGAGCTTATTTTGGTAAAACTTTCAAGTATAAATTAAAAAACATTTTTAGACCATATGTGCTTTTTGTGTTATATGAAAGATTCATATCACCCCCAAAGAGAGGGTCTCCTACAACATTTTAATAAAATATTCAATACTTGCATCACGGCCGTTATGGGTCGTTTCGACTTACGCGTTGGAGAACTTTTAGTTATTGTTTCACGCTCTATCCCACATATAGCAGTGTAGGAGATGAATAGAACCCACAACCTGTCGTGTTTATAGTAGCCCGTTTGTACCCCAGCGCCGCGACTGGCTTCTTCTTTTAATACATTTAAATAAATCCTTTTTTTTACTAATTTCTAAGTCTTCCATATTTTGATCGCATATATCAATAACAATTAAAAATAATAAATATATATTGAAAAATATCGTATCTCACCTTATATACCGGAGCAGGGTCCCTCAGCACCCTCTGGAACACCACGAACAGAGTGCCCTGAAACATGATGGCCGGTCGGTTGCAGTCCCACGCGACTCTGTGCAGCATCTTGATGGTGCAGTGGTTCGTGTACGGAGAGTTCCTGAGGTATTGCTCTAACAGACACACACACGCGCTCACTACTCGCTGATGGCAGAACCTGCCAATTGGAGTACACTTATTACACGTATCGAGAGCATCGCGGCTCAGAGAGGATTCGCTTTGATGAGATAAGTATGCAGGGCGGAGAGCGGAAAAAGTCGTGGCTTATCATATCTATAATTACGCGAGATATACCGCAAAGCCAACAAATAAAACCATTAAGTAAGTACCTATACATATAATTGTATATCTATAAAACTTCCATTACTGACAGAAAAATAGATACAACTGATAAAAATAACAGTTGTATCTCTTTTTCTGTCAGTTTATTACCTATTTATTACTATCTGTAGTAGTTATCTGAAGAAATGAAATATGTAAGGACCAACTGCGAGATTGGCAAAAAAACTATATTTTACATACGAATATAGAAGGTATTTTAACATACAACTTTTGTAGGTAAAAATCACCTATTGAATTGAGCAAAAAGACTTTATTTTTTTTGTATGATAGGAAAGATAAAACAAAGATAAGAGCATACATAAACTTAAAAATAAGTCAAAACTGAAAAAACATAAAGCAAATCATAACCCGCATCATATGATTGATATCAAAAGGCGCTCTAAAGTGAAATCCAAATGTTGCGAGCATGTAGATACTGTCTCATACACGACACGTACATGAGATACTTCAAATGCTAAACGGTGTTGTATGCAGCGATGAGCATAAATAGGTGCTTTTTGGCACATCTTGTGTATATCTTTATTCTATAACTTTACGCTGTATCCTGCACACGGCAGGACAGGCACAGGAAACCCAATGTTAAGACACTCCGTTCTCTACCAAATTTTAAGACTATATGCGGAATACCGAGTGAATCTCAATAAAAAACTGACCTTAGAACGAAATCTTGAAAATCAAAGTCCGTCTCAACCACAGCTGTCGACTTTTCTTCTTCGTCTTCTTCATCTAGTGTTGAGAAAATCAACATATTACAACTTTTTTACTAAAACAATAAGTCTTATTATTTTATATCATACACATGGTTCAGATTTTTTCAATTCCATATGAAAGGAAACTAAATATGATATTTTTAATAGTAAAAACTTAATATTTGATTCTCAAAACGGGAACTTTCATCAGAAAGACAAAAAAAAATATATAAAAATAAATCATACCATCTTCATCGTATTCTGAATTTTCTTGTGGTTCTTCTTCAACTGCACCTAAAACAAAATTAAATTGATCTTAATTATGTTGACTGTTAAAATAATGGAATACAATATTACAATGTGAATATTCTTTTATATAGGAGTTTAAATTTTATTTTGGAGTTTTTTATTCGAGGCTTTGGCTGAATGGTCAAATGGAATTGTGGGAATTGTGAAAATTGTGAGTTCTTAACGCAGGTACAGTGAGTGTGACACACTACAGAACGACAAACGACATGTAATATAGACTATAGCGTCCATCGGTAAACGGACTATGTACTACAAAAATATTTTTCAATTTGAACCAGTACTTCTTGAGATTAGAGCGCTTAATTTTAGTATATATAAAGTAGTAGTACGGTTGGAAAACATGAAGCAAAATTGAAATTTTATTTTCATACAAAGTATAACTATTAGGGGAGAGCGGGGTTGGTTCTAGCGGAGGTAAGGATTAAGAGTTTAAGATAAATTTAATAGCTGAATCGAATTAAACTCTATATTAAATCAAATTCTTTGTTATCATCAGTAACACTATATTATTTGTATCACATTATTTTGACTGTTTTATTTTATTTATTAATGTAGTAGAAAAATGGTCCTTAAGTTTATACTCTACTAAATGTAGTAACTAGTGGAGTGGCGTAATTATTAATATGTTAAAATTTACCATGTATGTGGCACTAACTGAATGATTTTTACAGTATTTTTTTACGGAACGAAAAAAAACATAAGAAAAAGTACAAGAGTCCCAATACGTCCCAAGAAATATTTAACCTGGCAGCTAAGGCAATTAGAAAAAAAAACAGAAAATTTAAAGATGTTGCTTTTGAATACAATATTTGTTATGTGACACGTGTTTAAATATGTACAGAAAAAAAAGAAAGGAGCTTCGATAGAAGTGGATTATAAAAAAAATCACGTTTAATTTTCAATCCAGGACAAGAAGCAATGATGGCAGATTATTTGAAATGAAATGTTAATTATTTTGGACTGTTACCAGATGATGTCAAGAAATCTGCGTATTAACATTTGTAGCTTATTTACTTATTAGGATACCTGAAGACTGTCTAAGATTAAAATGTTTATATAACTTGAGACATTAAGTTTATAGGCTGTGTTAATTGTTGATTGACTTTTGATTTAAAAGAGTAATCAACGAATGTTAATTAATGTAGATTTTAAAGAATAGAAAAGAAAATAATATAAAAAGTACTAATTTGTGTAACTTTAAAGACTTTAAAACGTATATTTTTTTTATATTTGAAAGGATTCTGGTCTCTGTCCCCTTGTGCCCCTTACGTTAATACTAACCCCAGCTTAGTTTATATTTACCGCAGACGCGGGGTCAGTATTAACTATTTTTTTTTATTTCTGAAATTACTTACTACCTGATGATTTTTATCAAGACGCTATAATTTATAATGTTTATAAACATTGTGAATAAAAAATATACCAAAACAAATCATCATCATTTGAAATGTAAACTACCATATAAAACTTGCGAGTACCAGCTCCGCACTTCCTGTGCTAATAGTTTTTCACTATTTGTTCCTTAATCCATCCATTTTTGAGCCTCTTGTATACTTATACATATGAAGTGTTATCTTTTAATTATGAAATTAAAAGTCTTCGTTATATTTATTCGTTACATTTACGTTATGTTAAAAGGACGAGGACAATTTTTTTCCATTATTAGTCGTTTTTCTGCCTTATCTATATTTTATTTATTATATCGACGTTTTTTTGCCTTATTACAGGGTAAACAAAAGGTCTACTTTCCGTCAATTCAATTTCTGAGACATTGTGTGTTTAGTAGCGGGACTCAACGTGCGCCGTGAACCTGAACGTAGCATTAAAAATGATTTAAATATAATCATTCCCCCGAATAGGGATCGAACTCACAACTATCGCGTTCACATTCAACTGTCCCACGACGACCTGTGTATACAAAATTATCATTAATTATAGTTATACAAATGTAATCGTATTTCGTAGATGAAAAGCTAAGAAAAAAATATATTTACGAAATTACTGATACATCTGGGAAATTAAAAAACATAATATAAAACATAAAAATATACACACCAGCGTCCACTCCCAAGTCCGTGCTGTAGATAGTCTCGAGCATATCCAGCTCTTCATCTTCTCTGATATCGCTCGCACCAAATATCCCTCCTTCGGGCCACACCTCCCTGTATCAAGCAACATGTTATGTATTACTATGGAGCAGAAGCGTGCGAATGTTACAGCAACAGTTGTGAGTTGAATTCCCACTCGGGGGAATGAATATGCGGGAATAAGTCATCATTTATCTGGAGCACGCCTGAATGCGTACGTGTGCGATTTATATTTAAGCACAAATTTTTCAACTTAAAAAGAATATTTATAAAACTAATAAGAATAATAGTCTTATTTAAAAGTGTTATTACACAATTAAATGTAATATTTTTATTATTTAATTATTACTAAATTACTTAAAAAAAACACTATATTCATTATTTTAAAAAATATACATTTTAAAGGTGTAACGAAAACTTACCTCGCGGCTCGGAATGTACCGACGGCATCTTCATATTTGTGGTCCCGCATTAGTTTTTGTATTTTCTTCATACAATCTCCTCTAAAAATATTTTTACGATAAGTATTAAAACTATTAAGTTAAAAAAAATGCAATAAAATTTTAAAATTTAAGAATAATGTTTTTTTTTTAATTCAAGAATAATGTTTTTTTGAATTGAATCGACGATCGTTACCTCGGCTCACCCTGTTAAGTGCAAGATACAGCGTGAAGCTTAAAAATGTAATATATATATATATATATATATATATATATATATATATATATATATATATATATATATATATATATATATATATATATATATATGTATGAACCATTTTGATATTTCAAATGCAAAACTAAATATAAATAACATTAATGGTAATTTAAAGACTTAAAGAGAAATTTGGGTGAGCCCTCCGAAACGAACTAGATCGAAAAATAATCATTCTTGCGAAATTTTTATACAGTTACAGCTACTAATAAATATATAAGTTTAAGGAGATTACTATAAAAAATATATATTTTATTTATTCGACGCTATTGAAGGGGTGACTTTATATGACAGTCGTAAATCTAAATTTAGCTTAAGAAATTATTCTATATGTTTCTTGTTAGTTGTGGGTATCAATACGTAAACGCAATTTGTTCGGCAAGACAATTTGTGTAGTTAAGTTTGGCCAATCGACAATGTGTTAAGTTCAGGAGGAAGGCGAAGAACGAAGTATTTTGACTCGAAGTTTGTTACTAAATCAGTAAGCAAGTATAGTGTTGGGTAGACTACAATATACGGAAAGTGACATTTACGTACATATAGCGTTAACAATTACCTATCATTGATATATTAATCTGAAATATTAATGTAATTTAAGAGTAATTTAAAAAATAAATTGGAGTACAAAAACAATTTTTAACAAAAAAAGCCGACTTCCACCGAATCCCATAATCATAACCAACTAAACTATGTATATGATGTTCTCATGGATACCATTATCAGAAATGGACCAAATTGAAATGGGACCACACGAAGCACCAAGTTTATAAAATAATCTACAAAATCGGTTCACCCGGTCAAAAGTTCTGAGGTAATAAAAAAACAGTCCATTTGATAACCGAGGAGGTTATCAATTCGACTGTTTTTTTCTTACGGAAGTCGGTGTTAAAAAGCATAACACTATAAGTTTATAAGCATAACACTAAAATCTTATGATTTTTGTGACTCTAACGCGACGGCTGTGGATTTCCTTGGAACTCGTGGAATGAATTGAAATGAAATGAAATTATTTATTAATATTTAACTTTCCTCGCTCTTGGAGCAACGCAAAAGTTCCGCCATTCGGCACACAATCCCCCAGAAACTAGGGAACCGAGTGTTTTAACACTAGGTTCCCTCTACCTACTGTGCTATATGCGGGATACAGCGTAAAGCTGAAAAATAAACTAAAATTTTAAATTTTCTGACAAAGTATGTACCTACTCTGAAATAACATTTTTTACTTCTAAAGAAAAAAAATATGGCCTCGGTCCAGACGACGCTATCAAGGACACTTGAATATTTAATATCTAAATAAGCTACTTCGTTATTTCAAACGTAACGTTGCATCTTTCTAATGAAATGTAGACGGTTCGAAACGTACTTTTACGAAGGAATTTGTTTTGAAAATAAAATATCGAAATGCTCCGAATACTTTTTTATCTTTGACTTTCTTGAATCGGTAACTTTTTAGTTTTAGAAGTCGACGGTGTTTTAATGTATTGATTTACGGATTTTTTTTGACGGTTAAAGTAATAAAAGTACTAGTTTTGAATATGATTTTCTACATTAAATAATTAGTTGCTTTAAAATTATAAAGTCTGATTGTAAATATGAGGCTAAGGGTTAGATTAATAATTTAGAAATATTGAAATTACGCTATTTCTTCCTTTTTACAGCAATCACGCATCTTATATAGACGGAAGATATAGTGAAGTGCTTTGACGGTTAATTTTCTCTTTACTCTTCTATAGACATGGAATACGTAAAGATAAGGAATCCCGCTACGTTCAAATTTTCATACGTTTTCTAAATAAGTAAAGATAAGGAAAACTAAAAAAAATTTAAATTGGTTATTGGTTATAAAATGCTAGATAGAGTCTATTTAGCTTATGTCAATATAAACAAATGTTTATTAAAGTTTATCAAATAATAAAATAGAGGCTCTTACGGCGCAGCAGCATAACGCGTGAATTTTCATCTCCTCGCTCTTGTAACAACACAAAGCGCGGCGTTGAGTTCCGCCACTCACTGCTTACCCAGTTATATGCATGGTGGTGTACCATGAGGAGCTAAAGAAACAAATAAACCCCTTACTTTTGTTGGTCAATAGGCACGTCCGAGGCGGCGTCGAAAGGCGGCGGACACTCTTCTATACCAGAACTCAATACTGCGGCCATTTGTGGCCTCACTTGTTCCCATTGCGGTATTTGTGTCGGTGTCGGCTTGGACACGCGTGGCTTTTGTTCTTGTAACAAACAAACAAGAAAATAAATTAAAATTAAATTAAATTAGCTTCACGCTGTATCCCGCACACAGCAGGGTAGGCAGAGGGAACCTAGTGTTAAGACACTCGGTTCCCTACTTTCTGGGGGATTGTGTGCCGAATGGCAAAACAAGAAAATATATTTATTATATTAGGTTCATGCTGTATCCCACATGTATTGAGGCATTAAGTACTGAGTGGCGAAGTGGCTTGACGTCGAGCTCTCCTTACCGAAGCGGAGAAACGAAAATAACGTCAAAATACAATCATTCCCCAAGTAAGTAGAAATCGAACTCACAACCATCGCTTTTACAGTCAGACGTTGTGCCTCACTACATATCATTACCATAGTAATTTTTAATGAGGAATGTTACTTTAAAATTTAATTCACAAAGCAATCAGCTACCTAAAATTTTATATTTCAGTGTGAATAAGTTAGTTTTCATACATCTTAAGTTCTTAACGAGTTGAACACTAAGCGTCGTCATTATAAGGTAATCAAATGAGCAAGTGCACTGCGCGCTGCGTTATAGTTGCTTTTCAATTATTTAGTTGACTTTTTTGAACTTCGTTTTCATATTTAACTAGCTTCTTTGATAATTAAATATTAACAATTGATTATTTGTTTGTGCTAAAATCACAATCCATATTTAATTTATCGTTTATGGGAACGGAGTGTCTTTCTTTTAGGTTCCCAGGTTCCTCTGCCTGACCTGCCTCTATGGGACACAGAGTAGTTACAGGTGCATACATGTATTGCACAAACTAGCTTCGAATGGTATAACTCCTTGTTATGTATGACACGTGTGTCATGACACATAATAGATGCGAGAACCACTTGATGTAATACAGCCTATAATAGCCTTCCTCGATAAATGAACTATCCAATTCAAAATGTTTAGTTTCAATTTCCACCAATTGTTTCTGAGATAAGTGTATTCAATCAAACAAATTTTCCAGGTTTCTAATATTACGACGGATAATACAAAGTAAAATAAATTGAATAATAATCAACACAACTTACTTTTAGACTTGGTCATCTTCCGCACCTTCTTCTGCACCACCAAACCGGTCCTCTTACAATAGTGCTCTAACATTTTAAGGAACAAATGAACTGTTTCTATCAAATCTACTAAATATGATCTGCAAAAAAAATATTTTGATTAATAATTATTAAAATTAATAACCTAAATTGCCATGGTCTTTGCAGTAGCACACATCTAATTTACATTAAAACTGTGTTAAAATTATAATTTTTTATTTATCTAAATATTTTAAGCTAAGTAACATTTTATTGTAACTAAATTATTATAATTAAAACTAGTTTCACGCTTTATCCCTATCGGCAAGTCAAAGAGTCTTAGTAGAGTAGTTAGTATTATAACTGTTTTGTATATAACATAATTTCTTTTTCTAACATATAACAGAAATAAAAACAGAATTAAATAAAAGAAAAGCCCTCACCTCGGCATCTTACTCTCATCATAATTCAGAAATATACTCAAAATGAACTCCCTATACTCCAACACATAGAAAATATTACTTTTCAACACTTTAGCAGATTCTTTAACCATTGTATCGTTACTTTTGTCCATAGCAAGTAATGTATTCAGAAGTTCCTTATAAGCTCTAAGAGCGAGGTGTAGTCTTCTCACCCAAGTGGAGAATTTCTTCTTCTCAACTTTAATC